>WNGS01168165.1:28564-43564 GCA_020271785.1 Procambarus virginalis | reverse complement strand
TCTGTAGAGAGTTCCTGTAGTTATTGCCTGTAGATAATGCCTGTAGATAGTGCCTATAGATAGTGCCTGTAGAGAGTGACTGTAGAGAGTGTTTGTAGATAGTGCCAACAGATAGTGCCTGTAGATAGTGACTATAGATAGTGCCTGTTGATAGTGCCTGTAAAGAGTGACTGTAGATAATGCCTGTAGAGAGTGCCTGTAGATAATGCCAGTAGATAGCGCCTGTAGTGAGTGCCTGTAGAGAGCGCCTGTAGATAGTGTCTGTAGATAGCGCCTGTAGATAGTGCCTGTAAAGAGTGCCTATAGAAAGTGACTGTAGAGAGTGTGCCTGTAGAGACTGCCTGTAGATAGTGCCTGTAGAGTGTGCCTGTAGAGAGTGCCTGTAGATAGTGCCTGTAGATAGTGCCTGTAGATAGTGCCTGTAAAGAGTGCCTGTAGATAATGCCTGTAGAGAGTGCCTGTAGATAATGCCAGTAGATAGCGCCTGTAGAGAGTGTCTGTAGAGAGCGCCTGTAGAGAGTGCCTGTAGATAGCGCCTGTAGAGAGCGCCTGTAGAGAGGGCCAGTAGATAGTGCCTGTAGATAGTACCTGTAGATAGTGCCTGTAGAGAGTGCCTATAGAGAGTGCCTGTAGATAATGACTGTAGAGATTGCCTGTAGAGGGTGCCTGTAGAGAGCACCTGTAGAGGGTGCCTGTAGATAGAGCCTTTAGATAGTGCCTGTAGATAGTGTCTGTAGAGAATGTGCCTGTAGAGAGTGTCAGTAGAGAGTGCCTGTAGATAGTGCCTGTAGATAATGCCTGTAGATGGTGCCTGTAGAGAGTGCATGTAGAGAGCGCTTGTAGAGGGTGCCTGTAGATGGAGCCTGTAGAGAGTGCCTGCAGATAGTGCCTGTAGAGAGTGTTCCTGTAGAGTGGGCCTGTAGAGAGTGCCTGTAGATAGTTCCTGTTGATAGTGCCTGCCGTGAGTGCCTGTAGAGAGTGCCTGTAGAGAGTGCCTGTAGAGAGTGCCTCTAGATAGTGTCTGTAGAGAGTGCCTCTAGATAGTGCCTGTAGAGTGTGCCTATAGAGAGTGCCTGCCGTGAGTGCCTGTAGAGAGTGCCTGTACATAGTGCTTGGAGATAGTGCCTATAGATAGTGCCTGTAAAGAGTGTTCCTGTAGAGTGGGCCTGTAGAGAGTGCCTGTAGATAGTTCCTGTTGATAGTGCCTGCCGTGAGTGCCTGTAGAGAGTGCCTGTAGAGAGTGCCTGTAGAGAGTGCCTCTAGATAGTGCCTGTAGAGTGTGCCTATAGATAGTGCGTGTAAAGAGTGCCTATAGAGAGTGACTGTAGAGAGTGTGCCTGTAGAGACTGCCTGTAGATAGTGCCTGTAGAGTGTGCCTGCAGAGACTGCCTGTAGATAGTGCCTGTAGAGAGTGCCTGTAGATAATGGCAGTAGATAGCGCCTGTAGAGAGTTCCTGTAGAGAGCGCCTGTAGAGAGTGCCTGTAGATAGCGCCTGTAGAGAGCGCCTGTAGAGAGTGCCAGTAGATAGTGCCTGTAGATAGTACCTGTAGATAGTGCCTGTAGAGAGTGCCTGTAGAGAGTGCCTGTAGATAATGACTGTAGATAGTGCCTGTAGAGAGTGCCTGTAGAGAGCGCATGTAGAGGGTGCCTGTAGATAGAGCCTTTAGATAGTGCCTGTAGGTAGTGCCTGTAGATAGTGCCTGTAGAGAATGTGCCTGTAGAGAGTGTCAGTAGAGAGTGCCTGTAGATAGTGCCTGTAGATAATGCCTGTAGATAGTGCCTGTAGATAGTGCCTGTAGAGAGTGTCAGTAGAGAGTGCCTGTAGATAATGCCTGTAAATAATGCATGTAGATATTGCCTGTAGAGAGTGTTCCTGTAGAGTGGGCCTGTAGAGAGTGCCTGTAGATAGAGCCTGAAGATAATGCATGTAGAGAGTGCCTGTAGATAGTGCCTGTAGATAGTTCCAGTAGCGAGTGCCTGTAGATAGTGCCTGTAGATAGTGCCTGTAGAGAGTGCCTGCAGTGTGCATGCCGTGAGTGCCTGTAGAGAGTGCCTGCCGTGAGTGCCTGTAGAGAGTGCCTGTAGAGAGTGCGTGTAGTGAGTGAGTGTAGAGTGCCTGTAGAGAGTGCCTGTAGAGAGGGCCTGTAGAGAGTGCATGTTGACAGTGCCTGTAGATAGTGCCTGTAGATAGTGCCTGTAGATAGTGCCTGCAGAGAGTGCCTGTTGACAGTGCCTGTAAATAGTGCTTGTAGAGAGTGCCTGTAGATAGTGCCTGTAGATAGTGCCTGCAGAGAGTACCTGTTGACAGTGCCTGTAGATAGTGCTTGTAGAGAGTGCCTGTAGATAGTGCCTGTAGATAGTGCCTGTAGATAGTGCCTGCAGAGAGTGCCTGTAGACAGAGCCAGTAGAGAGTGCCTGTAGATAATGCCTGTAGATAGTGCCTATAGAGAGTGCCTGTAAAATAGTGCTTGTAGATAGTGCCTGTAGAGAGTGCCTGTAGAGAGTGCCTGTAGATAATGCCTGTAGATAGTGCCTATAGATAGTGCCTGTAGATAGTGCCTGTAGAGAGTGCCTGTAGAGAGTGCCTGTAGATAATGCCTGAAGATAGTGCCTATAGATAGTGCCAGTAGATAGTGCCTGTAAAGAGTGCCTGTAGAGAGTGCCTGTAGAGAGTGCCTGCCGTGAGTGCCTGTAGAGAATGACTGCCGTGAGTGCCTGTAGAGAGTGTCTGTAGATTGTGCTGTAGAGAGTGCCTGCCGTGAGTGCCAGTGGAGAGTGCCTGTAGAGATATCCTGTAAATAGTACCTGGAGAAAGTGCCTGTAGAAAGTGCCTGTAGAGAGTGACTGTAGAGAGTGCCTGCAGAGTGCCTGTAGAGAGTGCCTGTAGAGAGTTCCCTATAGAGAGTGCCTTTAGAGAGTGCCTGTAGAGAGTGCCTGTAGAGAGTGCCTGTAGATAGTGCCTGTAGATAGTGCCTGTATAGAGTGCCTGTAGATGGTGCCTGTAGAGAGTGCCTGGAGTGAGTGCCTGTAGAGAGTACCTGTAGAGTGCCTGTAGAGTGCCTGTAGAGTGCATTTATAGAGTGCCAATAGAGAATGCCTGTAGAGAGTTCCTATACAGAGAACCGGTAGAGTGTCTATAGAGAGTACCTGTAGAGAGTGCCTGTAGATGGTGCCTGTAGAGAGTGCCTATAGATAGTGCCTGTTGATAGTGCCTGTAGAGAGTGCCTGTAGATAGTGCCTGTTGATAGTGCCTGTAGAGAGTGCCTGTAGATAATGCCTGTAGAGAGTGCCTGTAGAGAGTGCCTATAAAGAGTGCCTGTAGATAGTGCCTGTAGAAAGTGCCTGTAGAAAGTGCCTGTAGATAGTGCCTGTAGATAGTGCCTGTAGAGAATGTGCCTGTAGAGAGTGTCAGTAGAGAGTGCCTGTAGATAGTGCCTGTAGATAATGCCTGTAGATGGTGCCTGTAGAGAGTGCATGTAGAGAGCGCTTGTAGAGGGTGCCTGTAGATGGAGCCTGTAGAGAGTGCCTGCAGATAGTGCCTGTAGAGAGTGTTCCTGTAGAGTGGGCCTGTAGAGAGTGCCTGTAGATAGTTCCTGCTGATAGTGCCTGCCGTGAGTGCCTGTAGAGAGTGCCTGTAGAGAGTGCCTGTAGAGAGTGCCTCTAGATAGTGCCTGTAGAGTGTGCCTATAGAGAGTGCCTGCCGTGAGTGCCTGTAGAGAGTGCCTGTACATAGTGCTTGGAGATAGTGCCTATAGATAGTGCCTGTAAAGAGTGTTCCTGTAGAGTGGGCCTGTAGAGAGTACCTGTAGATAGTTCCTGTTGATAGTGCCTGCCGTGAGTGCCTGTAGAGAGTGCCTGTAGAGAGTGCCTGTAGAGAGTGCCTCTAGATAGTGCCTGTAGAGTGTGCCTATAGATAGTGCCTGTAAAGAGTGCCTATAGAGAGTGACTGTAGAGAGTGTGCCTGTAGAGACTGCCTGTAGATAGTGCCTGTAGAGTGTGCCTGCAGAGACTGCCTGTAGACAGTGCCTGTAGAGAGTGCCTGTAGATAATGCCAGTAGATAGCGCCTGTAGAGAGTTCCTGTAGAGAGCGCCTGTAGAGAGTGCCTGTAGATAGCGCCTGTAGAGAGCGCCTGTAGAGAGTGCCAGTAGATAGTGCCTGTAGATAGTATCTGTAGATAGTGCCTGTAGAGAGTGCCTGTAGAGAGTGCCTGTAGATAATGACTGTAGATAGTGCCTGTAGAGAGTGCCTGTAGAGAGCGCATGTAGAGGGTGCCTGTAGATAGAGCCTTTAGATAGTGCCTGTAGGTAGTGCCTGTAGATAGTGCCTGTAGAGAATGTGCCTGTAGAGAGTGTCAGTAGAGAGTGCCTGTAGATAGTGCCTGTAGATAATGCCTGTAGATAGTGCCTGTAGATAGTGCCTGTAGAGAGTGTCAGTAGAGAGTGCCTGTAGATAATGCCTGTAAATAATGCATGTAGATAGTGCCTGTAGAGAGTGTTCCTGTAGAGTGGGCCTGTAGAGAGTGCCTGTAGATAGAGCCTGAAGATAATGTATGTAGAGAGTGCCTGTAGATAGTGCCTGTAGATAGTTCCAGTAGCGAGTGCGATAGTGCCTGTAGATAGTGCCTGTAGATAGTGCCTGTAGAGAGTGCCTGCAGTGTGCCTGCCGTGAATGCCTGTAGAGAGTGCCTGCCGTGAGTGCCTGTAGAGAGTGCCTGTAGAGAGTGCGTGTAGTGAGTGAGTGTAGAGTGCCTGTAGAGAGTGTGCCTGTAAAGATTGCCTGTAAAGAGTGCCTGTAGAGAGTGCCTGTAGAGAGTGCCTGCCGTGAGTGCCTGTAGAGATTGCCTGTAGAGAATGCCTGTAGAGAGTGCCTGTAGAGAGTGCCTGTAGATAGTGCCTGTAGATAGTGCCTGTAGAGAGGGCCTGTAGAGAGTGCATGTTGACAGTGCCTGTAGAGACGGCCTGTGGAGAGTGCATGTTGACAGTGCCTGTAGATAGTGCCTGTAGATAGTGCCTGTAGATAGTGCCTGCAGAGAGTGCCTTTTGACAGTGCCTGTAAATAGTGCTTGTAGAGAGTGCCTGTAGATAGTGCCTGTAGATAGTGCCTGCAGAGAGTGCCTGTTGACAGTGCCTGTAGATAGTGCTTGTAGAGAGTGCCTGTAGATAGTGCCTGTAGATAGTGCCTGTAGATAGTGCCTGCAGAGAGTGCCTGTAGACAGAGCCTGTAGAGAGTGCCTGTAGGTAATGCCTGTAGATAGTGCCTATAGAGAGTGCCTGTAAAATAGTGCTTGTAGATAGTGCCTGTAGAGAGTGCCTGTAGAGAGTGCCTGTAGAGAGTGCCTGTAGATAATGCCTGTAGATAGTGCCTATAGATAGTGCCTGTAGATAGTGCCTGTAGAGAGTGCCTGTAGAGAGTGCCTGTAGATAATGCCTGAAGATAGTGCCTATAGATAGTACCTGTAGATAGTGCCTGTAAAGAGTGCCTGTAGAGAGTGCCTGTAGAGAGTGCCTGTAGAGAGTGCCTGCCGTGAGTGCCTGTAGATAATGACTGCCGTGAGTGCCTGTAGAGAGTGTCTGTAGATAGTGCTGTAGAGAGTGCCTGCCGTGAGTGCCAGTGGAGAGTGCCTGTAGAGATTGCCTGTAAATAGTACCTGGAGAAAGTGCATGTAGAAAGTGCTTGTAGAGAGTGACTGTAGATAGTGCCTGCAGAGTGCCTGTAGAGAGTGCCTGTAGAGAGTTCCCTATAGAGAGTGCCTTTAGAGAGTGCCTGTAGAGAGTGCCTGTAGAGAGTGCCTGTAGATAGTGCCTGTAGATAGTGCCTGTATAGAGTGCCTGTAGATAGTGCCTGTAGAGAGTGCCTGGAGTGAGTGCCTGTAGAGAGTACCTGTAGAGTGCCTGTAGAGTGCCTGTAGAGTGCCTTTATAGAGTGCCAATAGAGAATGCCTGTAGAGAGTTCCTATACAGAGAACCGGTTGAGTGTCTATAGAGAGTGCCTGTAGAGAGTGCCTGTAGATAGTGCCTGTAGAGAGTGCCTGTAGATAGTGCCTGTTGATAGTGCCTGTAGAGAGTGCCTGTAGATAGTGCCTGTTGATAGTGCCTGTAGAGAGTGTGCCTGTATAGAGTGCCTGTAGAGAATGTGCCTGTAGAGAGTGCCTTTAGATAGTGCCTGTAGAGAGTGCCTGTAGAGAGTGCCTGTAGATAGTGCCTGTAGAGAGTGCCTGTAGAGAGTGCCTGTAGAGAGTGCCTGTAGAGAGTGCCTGTAGATAGTGCCTGTAGAGAGTGCCTGTAGAGAGTGCCTGTAGAGAGTGCATGTAGAGAGTGCCTGTAGAGAGTGCCTTTAGATTTTGCCTGTAGAGAGTGCATTTAGATAGTGCCTGTAGATAGTGCCTGTAGATAGTGCCTGTAGAGAGTGCCTGTAGAGAGTGCCTGGCGTGAGTGCCTGCCGTGAGTGCCTGTAGAGAGTGCCTGCCGTGAGTGCCTGTAGAGAGTGCCTGCCGTGAGTGCCTGTAGAGAGTGCCTGTAGAGAGTGGCTGTAGAGCGTTCCTGTAGAGTGCCAATGGAGAGTGCCTGTAGAGAGTGCCTGTAGATAGTACCTGTAGAGAGTGACTGTAGAGAGTGCCTGCAGAGTGCCTGTAGATAGTGCCTGTATAGAGTGCCTGTAGATAGTGCCTGTAGATAGTGCCTGTAGAGAGTGCCTGGAGTGAGTGCCTGTAGAGAGTACCTGTAGAGTGCCTGTAGAGTGCCTGTATAGAGTGCCAATATAGAGTGCCTACAGAGAGTGCCTATATAGAGTACCTGTAGATAGTGCCTGTAGAAAGTGCCTGTAGAAAGTGCCTGTAGATAGTGCGTGTAGATAGTGCCTGTAGATAGTGCCTGTAGAGAGTGTGCCTGTAGAGAGTGCCTGTAGATAGTGCCTGTAGATAGTACCTGTAGAGAGTGTGCCTGTAGAGAGTGCCTGCAGATAGTGCCTGTAGATAGTACCTGTAGAGAGTGTCTGTAGAGAGTGCCTATAGAGTGCCTGTAGAGAGTGCATGTTGAGTGCCTGTACAGAGTGCCTGTAGATTGCCCGCAGTGAGTGTCTGAAGAGAGTGCCTTCCGTAAGTGTCTGTAAAGAGTGTTTGCCAAGAGTGCATTAAGATAGTGCCTGCCGGCGTCAACCTGTCTTAAGAATAACGTCCCTTCTGGCCGCTTACCCGTATGGCTGAAAATGGACGTAATTTGAAAATGAAAAAAATAAAGAAAATAAATTTAGGATTTTTTTTTCAACAACAGTAAGTTAAGGGTCCTCTGGTAGGTTAGGTGGGCAGGAAATTCTCATACAGTTTCAAAACGTTGTGAAAAACGTTAATTGGAAGCTTCCTCATTTATTTAACCTTACCGCGTCAGCCGGACGACTCACAGACGAGTGTCTTCAAAGAGTGCCAGCTCAAAGCATGCTTAGAAGAGTGCGACTCACAGCGCAACAATTGCGTTTGTCTGAGTGGCGGATCATTTAAAGTGAGGGAGAGATGACACGGGGCCCGCACGCACGCACGCATTCACGTACGAACGCACGCCCGCGCGCACACACACACACACACACACACACACACACACACACACACACACCACACACACACACACACACACACACACACACACACACACACAATCTGTACACCGGTTGATTGACAGTTGAGAGGCGGGACCAAAGAGCCAAAGCTCAACCCCCGCAAGCACAAATAGGTGAGCACAAATAGGTGAGTACATACATGGATGGCGATATACTAAAGAAATTGTTCACGACTTTTGTTAGGCCAAAGCTAGAATATGCAGCGGTTGTGTGGTGCCCTTATCTTAAGAAGCACATCAACAAACTGGAAAAGGTGCAAAGACATGCTATTAAGTGGCTCCCAGAACTGAAAGGCAAGAGCTACAAGGAGAGGTTAGAGGCATTAAATATGCCAAAACTAAAAGACAGAAGAAAAAGAGGTGATATGATCACTACATACAAAATAGTAACAGGAATTGACAAAATCGACAGGAAAGATTTCCTGAGACCTGGAACTTCAAGAACAAGAGGTCATAGATTTAAACTAGCTAAACACAGATGCCGAAGAAATATAAGAAAATTCACTTTCGCAAACAGAGTGGTAGACGTTGGAACAAGTTAGGTGAGAAGGTGGTGGAGGCCAAGACCGTCAGTAGTTTCAAAGCGTTATATGACACAGAGTGCTGGGAAGACGGGACACCACGAGCGTAGCTCTCATCCTGTAACTACACTTAGGTAATTACACTTAGGTAATTACACACACACACACACACACACACACACACACACACACACACACACACACACACACACACACACATACACAAGACTGACTACTTCAAGAGTCAGAGAGAGAGAAAGACCTGGGGGGTTGATATCACGCCAGACCTGTCCCCTGAAGCTCATATCAAGAGGATAACATCAGCAGCATATGCCAGGTTGGCTTACATAAGAACGGCCGTTAGAAACTTGTGTAAGGAATCTTTCAGAACATTATATACCACATATGTCAGACCAATCCTGGAGTATGCGGCTCCAGCGTGGAGTCCATATCTAGTCAAGCATAAGACTAAACTGGAAAAGGTTCGAAGGTTTGCCACCAGACTAGTACCCGAGCTGAGAAGTATGAGCTACGAGGAGAGACTACGGGAATTAAACCTTACTTCGTAGGAAGACAGAAGAGTTAGGGGGGACATGATCACCACATTCAAGATTCTCAGGGGAATCGACAGGGTTGATAAAGACAGGCTATTTAACACAAGGGGCACACGCACTAGGGGACACAGGTGGAAACTGAGTGCCCAAATGAGCCACAGAGATATTAGAAAGAACTTTTTTAGTGTCAGAGTGGTTGACAAATGGAATGCATTAGGAAGCGATGTGGTGGAGGCTGACTCCATACACAGTTTCAAGTGTAGATATGATAGACCCCAAAAGGCTCAGGAACCTGTACACTGTTGATTGACGGTTGAGAGGCGGGACCAAAGAGCCAGAGCTCAACCCCCGCAAGCACAACTAGGTGAGAACAACTAGGTAAGTGTACACACACACACACACACACACACACACACACACACACACACACACACACACACACACACACACACACACACACACACACACACACACGCACACACACATATTACGTTAGATGCAAAATATAATGTATTGGTAATGACGTTAACAACTATATGTAGTGAGAGGTGGTCCCCTGGCCTGGCCTCTTCACAGGGCACTACCCCATACTCTTTATTCCCCACAACATACAAAATACAAGCTTTAATCTAAACAGAGACGAACAAACCCAAGCACCCACCTAACCTAACCTACCGATGCACAGAAAACGTGAATGTTTGTGTTCCGCAACTTTCCATAGCAGTTTGTTGTTTATTTGTTGATGAGAAGAATTAGTTGAGAGGATGTATTACGTGGTGGACGCTTGGCCACCTCCTGGCCTCGTCTTAGTCGTTCCATCTGTACCACTTTCCTTTTCCGTCTTTCTCCATCCGTCAGCAAAACACTTCACAATTTATTGATTGTAATTAAATAATTACGTAATGTGATCATTAATATGATTTGGACCTTCATGATCGATCAGATATTTTGATTGACCTTTCAGGTGATGTTACAAAAATTGTTACAATAGCAGCCTACCCTTGAAATCCCAGGCCAAGGATTAGCTCGGCTTGGGGTTGCATAGCCCTGAGAAGAGGACCATAAGAAACAAAGAGTGTAGAGGAGAAGTTCTACAACGACAAGTTGATACTCATCCCGTCCTCCACATAGAGTTGCATTCTCACTCATACTTTAATTACTTATTGACAAAATTTTCTTACTAAAACGAGGTAGTGGCTCGCGAAATTGAAATACTGTGCCATTTTCTAGTTATGAGTCCTTTGGTAGGTTAGGATATGGGCACTTTAGTACGACAGTTTCTTAACGTTGGGAAACCTTCGGAGGACTGGCTGATTTTAGCTTCTCTGCGACCATTTAAAACAATTTAGAACAAACTGAAATAATTCCACTGAACAACATTTAGCCACGGACCAATAAATGAAATCAGGGTTACTCTCTCACGTCGTTTCTATTTTACGGCATTTTGCATTTGTTCTACAAGATATCCACCTCTGGTGGATTTCCTGTAGAACAACGACATCAGTTTGCGCACGTGACAGTTATGTAGTGTCTATAGGGAAAATTATATAGTGACAAGATATGTATGACTGTCTTAACTATAACCTCCTGTTTCAGACAATGGCTGCTGCTAGATGAAAGTGGTTCAATAGTCCAGATAAATTTTGCTACATATGTGGAAGACTCGTTTTATCCAAAGTACGAAAATTAGTGATCGTTTGAAGAGATTGAATCTGACTTACTCTCAAGATAATCTTGGAGACCAGTATAAGTCTTGGGCTAACAGAGTTTTCATGCCCCGTGATAACAATTTATGACAGTGTACCAACGGAAAGCGAAAAACTTAAATTTAGCATTCCAGTGGTATTGAGAGAGACGGAAAACCACGTAAATGATTACAATTTTTGTCTGATCAAGACTTTAGGTTATAATAGAAAAACCGGCTAAAACTCCAAGTTTTAGCCGGTTTTTCGAATCCAAGCCTGGATCTAGCAGTTAACCCAGTGCTCCATTTCACATGAACAACCTGTGTAAGAATTGAAAGAGCTTCCTAATGCTTTCCTTTCAGGTCGCTGAGAATAATACAGCAGGTAAAATTGTAGAAAATGGCCTGAGGCATTGCTGCTAGGGGGTCTGAGGCATTGTTGGTATGGGGGTCTAAAGCATTGTTGGTAGGGGGGTCTGAGAATTGTTGGTAGGAGGGTCTGAGGCATTGTTGGTAGGAGGGTCTGAGGCATTGTTGGTAGGGGAGTCTGAGGCATTGTTGGTAGGAGGGTCTGAGGCATTGTTGGTAGGGGAGTCTGAGCTTTTGTTGCTAGTGGGGGTCTGAGGCATTGTTGATAGGGGGGTCTGAGGCATGTTGGTAGGAGGGTCTGAGACATTGTTGCTAGTGGGGGACTGACGCATTGTTGCTAGGCGGTCTGAGGCATTGTTGCTAGTGGGGGTCTGAGGCATTGTTGCTAGTGGGGGTCTGAGGCATTGTTGCTAGGCGGTCTGAGGCATTGTTGCTAGTGGGGGTCTGAGGCATTGTTGCTAGTGGGGGTCTGAGGCATGTTGTTGGTAGTGGGGGTCTGAGGCATTGTTGCTAGGGGGGTCTGAGGCATTGTTGCTAGGGGGGTCTGAGGCATTGTTGGTAGTGGGGGTCTGAGGCATTGTTGCTAGTGGGGGTCTGAGGCATTGTTGGTAAGGGGGTCTGAGGCATTGTTGGTAAGGGATCTGAGGCATTGTTGGTAGTGGAGGTTTGAGGCATTGTTGCTAGTGGGGGTCTGAGGCATTGTTGCTAGGGGGGTCTGAGGCATTGTTGCTAGTGGGGGTCTGAGGCATTGTTGCTAGTGGGGGTCTGAGGCATTGTTGCTAGTGGGGGTCTGAGGCATTGTTGCTAGTGGGGGTCTGAGGCATTGTTGCTAGTGGGGGTCTGAGGCGTTGTTGGTAAGGGGATCTGAGCATTGTTGCTAGTGGGGGTCTGAGGCATTGTTGGTAGTGGGGGTCTNTTTGATTTGTGGAACCAATTGCCGCGTAACATGTGGAGGTGGGGTCCCTCGATTGTTTCAAGCATGGGTTGGACATGTATATGAGTGGGATTGGGTGGTTATAAATAGGAGCTGCCTCGTATGGGCCAATGGGCCTTCCGCAGTTACCTTTGTTCTTATGTTCTTATGTTATGTTCTTATGTTCTCAAGCTATATCTTGCTCTGGTTAGGCCCCATTTAGATTATGCAGTTCAGTTTTGGTCGCCATATTATAGAATGGATATAAATTCACTTGAACGTGTCCAGCGTAGGATGACTAAGTTAATTCCCCAAATTAGAAATCTTTCATATGAAGAAAGATTAACAAAGCTTAATTTGCATTCACTGGAAAGGCGAAGAGTTAGGGGTGACATGATAGAGGTTTACAAGTGGATGAATGGACACAACAAAGGGGATATTAATAGGGTATTGAAAGTATCAACACAGGACAGAACGCGAAACAATGGGTATAAATTGGATAAGTTTAGATTTAGGAAAGACTTGGGTAAATACTGGTTCAGTAACAGGGTTGTTGATTTGTGGAACCAATTGCCGCGTAACATTGTGGAGGTGGGGTCCCTCGATTGTTTTAAGCATGGGTTGGACATATATATGAGTGGGATTGGGTGGTTATAAATAGGAGCTGCCTCGTATGGGCCAATAGGCCTTCTGCAGTTACCTTTGTTCTTATGTTCTTATGTTCTTATGTTACTGTTCTCCAGTCCGACTTCTCGCCCCTTACAATTACCCTCTGGCTCCTTCCTGTTAGGTAGTTCTTCACCCATTCTAGGGCCTTTCCGCTTACTCCTGCCTGCCTCTCAAGTTTGTATAGCAGTCTCATGTGCGGTACTGTATCAAAGGCCTTTTGGCAGTCAAGAAATATGCAGTCTGCCCAGCCTTCTCTGTCCTGCCTTATCCTTGTTACTTTATCATAGAATTCTAAAAGGTTTGTTAGGCATGATTTCCCTGTCCAGAAACCATGTTGGTGCTTGTTTACAAACCCAATGCTCTCCAGGTGCTCAACAAGTCTTAGCCTAATTATTCTTTCAAGTATTTTGCAGGGGATGCTTGTCAATGATACGGGTCTGTAGTTAAGTGCCTCCTCCCTGTCACCTTTCTTGAAAATCGGTACGACATTTGCCTCCTTCCAGCAACTGGGCAATTCTCCCGTCATAAGTGACTCATTAAAGATCATTGCCAGAGGCACACTGAGAGCCTGCGCTGCCTCTTTAAGTATCCACGGTGATACTTTGTCTGGTCCAACAGCTTTGTTTGCATCCAGTGTTGTCAACTGTTTCATTACCTCCTCTGCTGTCACCTCTATGTCTGATAGTCTGTCATTTAGGGTAATCGCTTCTAACAATGGGAGCTGCTCAGGCTCGGTTGTGAACACTCCATGGAAATTTGCATTCAGTACCTCGCAGATTTCCTTGTCGCTTTCTGTATATGCCCCTTCTGTTTTCCTCAGTCTTGTCACTTGGTCATTTACCGACATCTTCCTTCTTATATGGCTATGTAGTAATTTAGGTTGCTTTTTCGCTTTGACTGCAATATCATTCTCATAATTTCTTTCCGACATTCGTCTTATGTTAATGTAATCATTCCTAGCTCTGTTACATCTAATCCTGTTGTCCTCTGTCCTTTGTCTTCTGTACTTCCTCCACTCCCTCCTGCTTCTCACCTTTGCTTCCTTACATTGTCTATCAAACCATGGGTTATTATATTCCCTCCTGCTTTTTTCCTTTATTGTTGGAATAAATCTCTCTTCAGCCTCTTTGCATTTCAATATGACTTGGTTCATCATACCTTGCACTGTTTTTCCTATAAGCTCTTCCTCCCACTGCACTTCTCCCAGGTAGTCCCTTATCCTTCTGTAGTCCCCTTTTCTGTAATCAATTCTCCTTCCCCTTACCTCTTGACCGTTGGTCACAATTTTAAGCTCCATCATGTAGTCAAAGACTAGGACACAATGGTCACTGGCTCCTAGTGGTATTTCATGTTCCAACTGCTCGATGTCTTCTACATTCTGGGTGAAGATGAGATCTAATAGGCTGGGCGTATCCCCTCCTCTTTCCCTAGTATCTTCCTTCACATGCTGTGTTAGGAATTCCTGTCAATAACGTCTACCAGCTTCGCTCCCCAGGTCTCCTCCCCGCCATGGGGATTCCTCGTTTCCCAATCTATCTCTCCGTGGTTTAGGTCCCCCATGACCAGTAGCTTCGCCTTCATTCTATGCACTATTGTTGCTGCCCTCTGCAGTTCATCTATACATGCCTTGTTGCTGTCCTCGTACTCCTGCCTGGGCCTTCTACTGTTTGGTGGGGGATTGTAGAGTATCAAGATTACAATCTTCTTCCCATCCACTGTCAGAGTACCATGTATGGAGCTCGTGCTTTCATTGGTACCCGGATTTTCCAGCTCATCAAACTTCCATTTCCGCTTTATTAGGAGTGCCACTCCTCCTCCCTGTCTCTGTGTCCTTTCTTTTCTTATCACCTGGTACCCCTCCGGAAAGATTGCATCCGAGATCATGTCATTTATTTTAGTTTCCACTATTGCCACTATGTCTGGGTCTGCCTCACTAACTCTTTCTTTTATCTCTTCTGCTTTATTGGCTACCCCATCAGCATTGGTGTACCACACCTTGAGACTCTTCTTGGAAACTCGGGTGTCTGAGTTCCCCCTTTCACTGGGGGTCTGGGGGGACTGGTGGTGTCTGGGGGCGAGTGGGGGCTGTGGGGTGAATGGGGGCGAGTGGGGGCTGTGGGGGGTGATGGGGGGTGGGCTAGGGGGTGCCTGGGAGTGCCTGGTAGGCGAATGGGGTCTGGGCATCTAGGGGGTAGGAAGGGCATAATGGGTCTGAAAGTTAGGGGTCTGAATAGCATGTGGGGATTGAGAAATAGAGTGAGACTGAGAGTCAGATAGAGGTTGAGAAGTTGGGGGGAGAGGGATATTGAGGACAGAGGGCTGAGAGGAGAATGGAGCATGGGTGCTGGGAGTGGAAGAGAGGCGTATTAGTTAGGGGGGAATCGGGGGTAGGGGGGTTTTGGGGTAGAAGAGGGGAAGAGGGAGATGGGGGAAGGTGTTAGGGGTCACAAGGTGAGGGGGTTAAATGTGGGCTGAAGGTGCATAGGAGGGGTGAGGGTTGGGTGGGGTTTGGGGTGAGTGTAAGAGGGGTGCAGTGGAAGAGAAGGGGCAGGGGTGGGGAAGGGGTAGTAGGGAGGGGGGATGGGAAGGTGGGTTTGGGGAGGGCATGGCTTGACCCACTGGGGTCGTTGACAGGTGTGATGTTTGAGGGGCAGGGGAATCGTTGGGGAGGTGCAAATGTT
>WNGS01168164.1:32593-47398 GCA_020271785.1 Procambarus virginalis | reverse complement strand
ACGTAGCCTCCTGTTCAACAGGACTAAAGTAATAAATTGAAGTCATTTCTTCCATGCTGGGCGCTGGTGAGAACCCCCGACGATCACAGGAGTAGCTGAAAAACCAGGTGTCGGAGGTAAACGCCTGCCACATTTTCATCCGCGCTCCGGGGGCGGAAAGTAGCCTAGTGAGTTCCCAGATGTGCTGCGAGGTCCCTGATTTTTGGGGTTGGTGTTCACAGGGATTAAGTGCAGATTTCATCACGAGGGGAAAGTGAGTACAGATCCGACAGTAAGGGTACATACTGTAAATCTTGATGTTATCTTGAGATGATTTCGGGGCTTTTTAGTGTCCCCGCGGCCCGGTCCTCGACCAGGCCTCCACCCCCCAGGAAGCAGCCCGTGACAGCTGACTAACACCCAGGTACCTATTTTACTGCTAGGTAACAGGGGCATAGAGTGAAAGAAACTCTGCCCATTGTTTCTCGCCGGCGCCTGGGATCGAACCCAGGACCACAGGATCACAAGTCCAGCGTGCTGTCCGCTCGGCCGACCGGCTCCCTAAAGAGAGCAATGATAGTGTGTTATCAGTGGAGTTTGACAAGGCTGCGCCATTCTTATTCCCCATAACAGCAGGAACTGGAGGTGTATAATACATCAGAATTGTCAACAGGTGAGGAGGTGCTGAAGGTATATAATACATCAGAGCTGTCAACACGTGAGCAAGTGAGACTTGATCATATAAACAATTACTTTCTGCGATTCGGTTGTCACCACAATACAGTTTTACTTCATCCGGATCTTTGCAGTCAACGAAAGTCGTAATCTTATATATTTGTTCTTTTATCCATTTTCATGGGAAGAGGACACAGGGGGGGTTTCGGGAAAACAATCATGAAGGAAATTTGAAAGTAAAAACGAGAATATGGTCAAAGATACCGAAAAAACATTATTTAGCTCACCATATCTTTGGCAATAACCGCCAAGGTAATGAACCGGCCCTGTCACAGTCCAGCAGTCATCCACACCAGCCACCACCGCTTCACACAACCAGATGTACAATGGTTCGTGCGAGTTGTCTTCAAAAGTGTGTTAAATAATCACTTCTCCTTAAACTGATTCACATTCAGCTGACGATTCCTCACACACTGACTCATCCTGAATGTGCAGCTTTATTCCTGGAGTGTCTTTTATTCTTTTTTACAAATTCACTTGAATGCTCTCTCTTCGCCATTCTTTCCATCATTATTCATTTGTAAAGTATGATCCAACCATCTCAATACACTCCTTAATCTCTTAAGAGTGACTGACTTTTGAACTCCTCGTCTTCCAGCGAATCTGGTTAGTTGAGTGTGTGGTGTTTGTGTGTAGCTGAGGAAGTCTTGGTTGTAGGGTTGATATAAAGCCATTGCTTGGTTACTGACTTTAATACTTATAAACGATTACATGACTAGCTGCTTCCAAGCTGGTAGCGTCCTGTAGCTCTCTGTTTACCTTCTCTACTGGCGTCTCAGCCACAACACATACAAACGGATGGTACCGTTTCTATGAACATGACATCCCTCCTTTTCTTTAAAAAGAATGAATACAGGATGTCTACCATGCTTGTAGCACAAAGCAAAGTTATTGACACAAAGTAAGTTATTAACATATCAAGAGATATTGCATACATTTAACATTAATTAAGCACACAAAGAATTTAAACAACTTAATCTTTACCACACAGGATTTCAATGTTAAAAATACATATGCAATGTTAAACAAACATGAAAGAAACTGTAATACAAAGTTACAAAATATTGAATGAGAGATCTGCATTATTCAAACAATATTAAATTTAGTTTAGCATAATAAGTAAATACTTTGCATTACATAGGAACACAATTAATCATCAAATCGTGTAGGGCGTTTAACATGACGTTTAGGACGAGAGTCCTTAAATACAAGAATATCCCTTGATGAATTGTTTACCGAGTTATAACTCATATTTTTCTTTTTCCTTTGTACGACTTTTCACTTCATCATTTTCTACACTAGTTGGAATCACTTTGAAATAAGCCATATTACGTGTTATACTATGATCTCTATTACTCGCTGTTACCATAGTTCCTTTTACACTAATCACTTTATATGGTTTTGTATCATACGGCATATCTAACTTTCCCTCTTTTTTCTTTTTAACGAGAACAGTATCTCCAACCTTTATGAATTGTTCCTTTGCACGTTGATCATGAGCAATTTTCATTTTGCCCTTGGCTAGTGCATCCTTCTGAGCGAGACGTTTATCCGTTACCTTGGCTGGCATGACAGGTAGTGCGATCCTCATAGGACGTCCAAATAAGAGTTCGCCAGGCGACTTGCCCAGTGTTCCATGCGGTGTTGCACGGTAGTTCCTGAGAAAAGCATACATAGCTTGTTTCCAGGATCGTCCTTCGGCATGAGCACAGCGTACCGCTTTCATGAGAGGTTGCATGAATCTCTCGACTTCTCCATTTGCTTGAGGATGTAGTGGCATCACACGGCGGTGTTTGAATCCAATATGCTCAGCAAAGTTGACGAAGTCTTGTCCATTGAATGGCGGTCCATTGTCCGTCTTGACAACTTCAGGAATGCCAAAGTTTGAAAAGATCTTGTCGAGTTTCGGGATGACAGCCTTTGCAGATGTGGAAGTGATGATTTCTACTTCTGGATAACGTGAGTGATCATCAATGACTACCATCAAGTACTCTCCAGTTGGTAGTGGTCCGCAGAAGTCCATCGATACTTCCGTCCATGGTGCAGCAGGTAGTGGTGAAGGTTGTAGAGGTGTTGGTCTTGAAGTATCCACTGCAGCTTGGCAAGGGACACAGGCATCATGCATGTCCTTTGCTTGACGATCAATGCCAGGAAACCACACCTTTTCTCGTAGCAGCTGTTTGGTCCTAACAAGACCTTGGTGTCCTTGATGTGCAAGCTTCAGAGCACGCTGCTGGAGAACAGCTGGAATGACGATACGAGTACCTCGCAGCACGGTGTCGCGTTGTTGCGTAACACTTAATTCTGTCTGGATGCGTTCAAGTGCTTTGAATGCATCTTGGTCAACTCCTGAGGGTGGGATGCGTGGAAACTTTTTCTTAGTCAATGCATCCACTGTTGCTTGCAGAGTTGGGTCCTCTAGGGTTGCAGTACGGATTTCATCAAGAGTGAGAGCCTTGGGGACTGCATCACAGGTTACAGAGTGTACATATTCCTCGGCAACTTGAATTACATCTGGGTTGATGTGCAGATGAACTTTGCTATCAGTAGAACAATCCATGGGTTCAAATCGATCAAAAAATTCAGCAACAATACCATCAACATTGTTTGCAGATTCCACTGCTACAGCATTAGAAAGCTGAAGTAGCCCCAATTTGGTTGAAGTGTTGTAACTGAGTAGACTCCTTTGCATTCCTAACAACATGGAATGTAGTAATGAGCATTGCACTCTTTGACTTAATCTCTGCAGTGAAAGTTCCAATCACTGGTAAGGCTACCTTTGAAGCATAGGCAGTGCTTTGCCATTATAGTTTTCAAGCTTTGGGAACTGTTTTTTAAATTTCTCATAGTGGCATTCAGCAATGGTGTCAATGTTTGATCCAGTGTCAATGAGAACTTTGAGACAAATACCAGCAATGTATATTATAGTCTCTGGGTTGTTTGGAAGATCATTCCATTCTGTGATTGCTTGTACTACATAAATGTAATCACATTCACTGTCATCTGAGAATGATTGTAATGAAATGTTGTCTTGTATGTTATTAACATTCTGGATATGAGGTGCAATATTGTGTTTGCCACCTCGATCCCTATGACCTGATCCTCATACAGTGCTTTTATTCGCTGACTGTGGTTTCTTTAGTGCGGAACGACACATAGCACCAAAATGACCTAGTTTTCCACACTCATAGCACTTCTTACCTTGAGCAGGACAAACATTACCTTGGTGTGGGTAGTCTCCTCCACAATTGTAACATTTATTGTTGACACCCTCTGATGTGGGTCGTTGTGACTGCTTGAGTCTTGTTCCATGACTCCAGTTGTGATGTGGTTCTCGGCTCAATTTGCTGTTAGGTTTGCCATGATATCTTCTTTAATCACGGTGTCCTCCCTGAACCTTACATACCTCATCACTGTTAGTAACAGTGGCAGAACAGTTGTTGGCACTGCACTCCATGACACGAGCATCACGTGCAGCATCTTCCATTCGACGAGCCATGTCCAGTATCTTGGTAAGAGAACTTTCATCATCAACAAGTTCTAGAGCTCTTCGACGGAGACGTGTAGATGTGCATGTTTCAATTATTTGCTGTTTGATTTCTTTGTCAACATCAGCAAACTCACAATGGGCTGCTAAACCCTGCAGACGTGTATGGTATTGATCCACAGTTTCATTAGAGAGTTGTCTGACTCTCCTGAAATTCATAATTTCCATATCAGTATTTTATCTTGGTTTGAAGTGCTCAGTTAATTTGGCTTTGGCAATGTCATAATCTTTGGCACCACCAGTGTCTTTTAGTGTATCAAAGATGTCACAAACTCTATCACCTGCATAATGAAGTAGAAAGGCACGCTTTCTTTCAGCACTTTTGATGTCAAAAACTATCAACAAATTTTCAAACCTTTTAAGCCATTTGGTCCACCTCTGTGACAGGTTTGTCTGGTCACAGTCAGGATCAAATGCAGGAAACTGAGGTATATTTGCCATTTTTACTGAATAAATGTAAACTTATCACTTAAATGTTCGTCAGAATACTAAACACTTACTGCACTGTATATGTTAGTTAAGAATTCACCGTAATTACTTTAATTTTGCAAAGCACACAAGCATTTTAATGCAAAAGTTCACAGCAGTGCACAATACAGCAGCAACTGACCTCTTACCTAGCCCTTGTGGACATGTGTTGTTCCTACTCACAGCAGCACAACAGTTGGCACAGCAGTTGTTAGCAGTTGGCACAGCAGTTGTTAGCAGTTGGCACAGCAGTTGGTACAGCAGTTGTCAGCAGTTGGTACAGCAGTTGTCAGCAGTTGGCACAGCAGTTGTCAGCAGTTGACACAGCAGTCAGTTCACAGCATGAAGAATTGTGTAGCACAGTGTCGTTTTATACAAAACATTGGGTTTTGTACACAACATCAAAGTGTCGTTTCGTACACAGCATCGGCAGATTCCTCAGTACACAGCTTCAGTCAGCACAGCTTGGGTAGCAAATAGCATTGGTTAGCACACAGCATTGGTTAGCACACAGGATCGGTTAGCACACAGCATTGGTTAGCACTCAGCAACGGGTATGGTGCTCACAGACAGCACGACTTCTCCTTCCTCCTCCGGGGGCGAGACAGCATGTTCTTGTGTTTTTAGCTGAACAAATACCTGCGTTCCCAGTTCATCCTTGTCGCCAGTGTGGTGTTTGTGTGTAGCTGAGGAAGTCTTGGTTGTAGGGTTGATATAAAGCCATTGCTTGGTTACTGACTTTAATACTTATAAACGATTACATGACTAGCTGCTTCCAAGCTGGTAGCGTCCTGTAGCTCTCTGTTTACCTTCTCTACTGGCGTCTCAGCCACAACACATACAAACGGATGGTACCGTTTTCTATGAACATGACAGAGTGTATACAATTTAGGCCTGAGACCAGGTGCTGGAGTAATTTGTCCCGCTACATAGAATGGTCAGTTGAGCAATTGTCTAGTGTTTTGCAGAGTATACCTTTGATCCTCGATGGTCTATGCGGTTGGGCTCCTTCAGTCCGTCCTCATATTCTAGCTTTTAGCATGTCCTCATATCCGTTCCAAGTGCTATATGCTGATAATATTTACATAGTGCATTACTCTGATAATTTTCTAACCTTTAAACGCTTGCTTTGTCAGTCTTAAATTGCATCCAATCAACTAACCAGACTATTGTGTGTTCACTGCACCGAAGCAACCCAGCAGAGAAAAAGGTGTTGGAGTAACAATGAATCAACGTTAAAAATTAAGATCCAACTTGGGTCCAATTATGCCCCAATATCAGCTAATAAATTACTCATAAGTTACGATTCAGTTACCCATACTCTACACAGGATGACCGCACTGGTACTCCAGAGGATAGCTCGCCCCTGGGAACACTCTGAGTGGATCTTCGAGCTGGTGGGGTCCGCCAAGAAACACAGGGCATGCCTCAAAGTCCTCCATGACTTCTCCAACAGCGCCATCAGAAAGAAACGTCAAATGAAGGAAAACAAGAGTGAAGAGATGACTTACAGTGATGATGATAATGCTATTGGTGAGATGCAAATCTTTACATGGTGACAATTTATATTACTTTTAAATTATCATTGTTGAGAGTTATCGTTTCCTTCGCTGAAAATTACAAATATTCACGATATATTACATAAATGTTCAGGTAGTTTTATTTTATTTGAAAAAGATGGATTTGAATGAATAACTCACACGTAGAAATATACATCAAGTTATATCTTAAACTTGTAAAGGAAGCTAACGCAACAGTAACTACGTCAACGGTCACTATACAGTGTCCAGATAGAAGCTGTACTAAAGCATTTCGTTTCATTTTTTTCCACGAAGGCAAGAAGAGGCGTCTGGCCTTGCTAGACCTGCTGCTGGAGAGTTCGTCTGAGGGTGTGCCGCTCTCTGACGAGGACATCCGGGAGGAGGTGGATACCTTCATGTTCGAGGGCCACGACACCACCACCGCCGCCATCAACTGGATTCTCTACCTCATCGGATCCTACCCACACATCCAGGTATTAGACAAACTACTGCAGAAACCCAGAGAACTGGTGCCACCGTTGGCTACCTCAATGTTGCTGCTACTCTTCATACTCTCGCACGTCTCTCTTGGTAAAACTAGCGCCTTGTACGTCCAGTTTTCCTGTAAGGTCTAGGCCATATTACGTTCTGTTTTGTTTAAATTACCGTTCTATTACGTCCTGTTTTTACTTGAGATTAGTGTCATATTACATCCTGTTTTTCAAGCCGTCGTTTTAACTCTTCTTGACAGGTGAGTGACAGTCTCCAACAAGGCTGGAGACTTGATGACCGGTTGGAGACTTTTGTTAACAAGCTGGAGACTCACGTTGGCACTGGAGTGTCTTGTTGACACTGGAGTCTCTTGATGACACTGGTGTCTATTGTTGATAGGCTGGAGACTTTTGTTAACAGATTAGAGACTCTTGTTGACAGGCACGAGTGCACGAGGAGCTGGATGGGATCTTCGGAAGCAGTGATCGCTCAGCCACTATGGGAGACCTGCGAGACATGAAGTACCTGGAGAACTGCATCAAGGAGGCGCTCAGACTCTACCCTTCCGTGCCTTTCCTGGCACGACAGCTCAAGACAGACGCTGTTATTGGTAGGAATAGGCAATATGGCGGATACATGTCCTTCTGGTTGATGCAAACATTGTCTTATTCTGTAGTACAGTTACAACTAACTTACAAGACATCCGCAATTGTTGAAAGTATTAGCTTTGAATTAATTGATCTATCGTGCCAGTGATACCATTATAACGAAATATGTTTAAACATTGACGATTCTATATTTTGTGTCTGCGTTCTTGACGTCCCCTCGCCGGGTCACCAGACAAGTACCACATCCCCGCGGGCACCCCCGTCATGATCATCACCTACCGTCTCCACCGTGACCCTCAACAGTTCCCCAGGCCGGAGGTGTACGACCCTGACCGCTTCCTGCCAGAGAACGCCTCCAAGCGTCACCCGTACGCCTACGTCCCCTTCAGCGCCGGCCCCAGGAACTGCATCGGTGAGTCTTGATTAGTTTCGAACTCAGATATTTGCACAATAAGTGTGTGCGTCCGGTGTTAGTGTCCGTCGCGTTGCAACCTCATCAATATCTCGTGACGTGCATCTGAACTTAATTCCTATACTAGGAGCTAAACCTTAAATCTGTTTCTTGAGTTTACCTCTTGATTGGAGGTTTAAGTACCCATACAAATTATACAATTGTAACTTACTTGCGATATCTGTATATTTTTTCTCGATCGTGGTGGCTTAGTTGACGTATTTACGTAGTCGATATTAGTTTGAGTTATTAAGTACTACAAGGTCGTCCATATAACAGTAATAATCTTGCGTTGAGAACGACTTCGTAAAGTCGGATCTCGTAAACAGTTAAATAAATTTGGAGGGGCAGGGGGAGGTATAATACTTGTATTATCCTTGTACTAGTACTTGTACAAAACGATGGTAGTACTGGAAAGACTAGCATAAATTTTTCTTTCGCATATATATATATATATATATATATATATATATATATATATATATATATATATATATATATATATATATATATATATATATATATATATATATATATATATATATATATGGTCCCCAGGCATATATGCAACTGAAAACTCTCACCCCCAGAAGTGACTCGAACCCATACTGCCAGGAGCACTCTGCATCTAGTGTACAGGACCCCTTAACCACTCGACCATCATGACAGGACAAAAGATGAAGGTAGCCAAGGCTAATTCCTGTGCCAGACTCAGTGCCAAATGCTTAACGCACAGACTTGCTTATAACCACAATTTGAAGTATATAACTTTTTAGACACTCAACCCACCATGGGACTCGAACACTGGCCGTCAAGGTGGCAGTTAAGCACTGTATCCACTACACCATACTTCAGAGCCCTAAAGAGGTAGGAATTCTGAGGTATTTAACCAAACAGAACTCTATTCCTCTCCAGGCAATGAAATAGTGACGGATCTCCCGCATTCTTTCATCAAACCCTGTTATGTGGGAGAACTCAGTGCCAAATGCTTAATGCACAGACTTGCTTATAACCACAAGTTTGAAGCATATAACTTTTTAGACACTCAACCCACCAGGGGACTCGAACACTGGCCATCAAGGTGGCAGTTACACGCTGTATCCACTACACCATACTTCAGAGCCCTAAAGAGGTAGGAATTCTGGGGTATTATATATATGCAAGTCTGTGCATATATATATATATATATATATATATATATATATATATATATATATATATATATATATATATATATATATATATATATATATATATATATATATATGTCTATTAAATATGACTGCATATCTGTATTTACTATCTTCTGATTTAGGGCTTCTATCCCTCTAACTATTTTCTTAGCATCAGGGCTTAGCTGAAATAGGAGTTCTCCAAAACTCATTTTCGTAATTTCCGGGTGAAGAAAAGAGGTGAATTACTATAGAATGTATTACACTTATTTATACAATTTGCACAACGTTTCGAACCTCCATGGTTCATTCTCAAGTGAAGAAATTTTACAATGTGGTTGATTTTATACCCGCACTGGGTCAGGTGATAAGACAATAAAGGTGAAAACATAGGGGATACATAGGGGATAAAAGTGGGGTCAAACATATGAACATAAGAATAGAGGTAACCGCAGAAGGCCCATTGGCCCATACGAGGCAGCTGGTATCTACATACAAAGATTAATCCAGTGTAATTGGCCTGTTGTGTTGAACATTGTCTTCTGTGTTGGCATCGTTATGTTCTGGTCTTGTCCTTACTCTCATTGTGGGTAGAGTAAATAGTTCCGTGATTTGGGTGTTCATGGTAGGTTGTTCTATTCTTATGTGGAACAACATGGTAGAACAACCTACCATGAACACCCAAATCACGGAACTATTTACTCTTTCAGGTCCCTCTTGCATACGTCTTTGTACCATAGCTGGGGCTTGCCTATTGGACGCTTTCCCTGCATCAGCTCTCTGTACAGGAGATCCTTGGTATCCTGCCATCGCCCATTCGCACAACGTGCCCGAGCCAGCGCATTCGTCTCTGTTTCAGCATTGTGTATATGCTGGTGATTCTTGCTCTCCTCAAGACGTTGTTGTTTGTCACCTTGTCCTGCCAGGTGATGTCCAAGATGTGTCGAAGGCAGCGCATGTGGAAGGCATTCAGCTGTCTTTCCTGGCGGGCGCAGAGTGTCCAAGACTCACTGCCATAAAGGAGAGTGCTCAGGACACAGGCTCTGTAAACCTGAATCTTAGTATACTCAGTCAGCCTGTTGTTGGCCCACACTCTCTTTGTCAGTCTGGACATGGTAGTAGATGCCTTACCGATGCGTTTGTTTAGCTCCGTATCAAGAGAGAGGGAGTCAGAGATTGTGGAGCCCAGGTACATGAAGTCGTGAACGACTTCCAGTTTGGAGTCGGAGATGCCGATGTCAGGTGGGGAGTCCACTCCTTGTCCCATGACTTGTGTTTTCTTCAGGCTGATGGTGAGTGCGAAAGCCTGAGAGGCCTCGCTGAACCGGGTCATAAGCCGTTGGAGGTCTTCGGCTGAGTGGGCAGTGACTGCTGCGTCGTCGGCAAAACGAAAGTCGCGCAGACACCTCAGCCGAACCTTCGTCTTGGCTCTCAGCCTGGCGAGGTTAAAGAGCTTTCCATCCGACCTGGTCTGGAGGTAAATGCCTTCCGTGACAGATCCGGAGGCGTGCCGCAGCATAACTGCGAAGAAAATCCCGAATAGGGTTGGAGCCAGTATACAGCCCTGCTTTACACCACTTCGGATGTCAAAGGCGTCTGATGTTAGTCCATCAAAGACCACTGTGCCCCTCATGTTCCCATGGAAAGATCTGATGATGCTGAGGAGCCTGGGTGGGCATCCGATCTTGGGGAGGATCTTGAACAGGCCATCCCTGCTGACGAGGTCGAAGGCCTTCGTCAGATCTATGAAGGCTATGAAGAGTGGTTGTTTCTGTTCCCTGCATTTCTCCTGCAGTTGTCTGAGGGAAAAGACCATGTCGATGGTGGACCTGTCAGCTCTGAATCCGCATTGTGATTTTGGATAGACTCTCTCTGCAAGTACTTGGAGCCTCTTCAATGCGACTCGAGCAAACAGCTTTCCGACAGTACCGAGGAGGGAGATTCCATGGTAGTTGTTGCAGTCGCCCCTGTCACCTTTATTCTTATACAGCATGACGATGTTGGCATCCCTCATGTCCTGTGGCACCTCTCCTTCCCAGCAGAGGCAGTGAATTTCATGCAGCTCCATGAGCAGGCTACCTCTGCAGCACTTCAAGGTCTCAGCAGGAATGCCATCTTTGCCAGGAGCTTTACAAGAAGCAAGGGAGTCTAGGGCATCGCTGAGTTCTTCGAGGGTCGGTTCGCTGTCGAGCTCCATTAGCACAGGCAGACACTCAATGGCGCTCAGGGCGTCTTCGGTGACCACATTGTCCCTGGCGTATAGCTCAGAGTAGTGCTCGACCCAGCGCTTCAGCTGCAGTGTCTGGTCCTGAATCACCTCGCCAGTGGCAGATTTCAGAGGAGCGGTCTTCCTCTGGATTGGGCCGAGGGCCTGCTTGATGCCGTCATACATTCCCCTTACATTGCCTGTATCTGCTGCAGTCTGTATCTGGGAGCAGAGCTGGAGCCAATAGTTGTTGGCACATCGCCTGGCGCTCTGTTGTACTTTGCAGCGGGCGGCCCGAAGGATCTGTAAGTTGTGCTGACTTGGGCAGGTTTTGTAGGCAGCCAAGGCGTTTCTCTTCTCTTCGATGACAGGTGTCATCTCTTCCGAGTGAGCCTCGAACCAGTCAGCCGACCTGCTGGTGTTCTTGCCAAAGGTGGAAATGGCAGCATTGAACACAGCGTCTCTGAAGTGCTCCCATCTTTTACAGGCAGTGACCCCGGCTGGGCCAGGGAGAGCTTCCTCGAGCATGCGTGCAAAAACTTTCACCTTGTCCTGGTTTCTGGTCTTGGTGGTGTCGATGCGAGGTCTGCCCGCCTTTTTCGAGTGATGAATCTTCTTTGGTTGCATCTTGACCCTGCTATAGACCAGGGAGTGGTCGGTGTCACAGACAGCACTCTGGTAGCTACGCATAATCTTGACGCTGGGTAGACTTGCACGCCTGGTAAGAATCAGGTCAAGCTGGTGCCAGTGCTTGGATCTAGGGTGTCTCCAGGATACTCGGTGTTGAGGCTTTGTGCCGAAGAACGTGTTGGTGATACAGAGACCATGAAGGCAGCAGAGTTTTAGCAGACGTTGCCCGTTTTTATTCATCCTCCCTATGCCGAATGACCCAGACAAGTGGGCCAAATGTGCTCGGCACCCACTCTGGCGTTGAAGTCGCCGAAGATGAACAGTGGCTCCTTTACAGGATTCTCGCTATGACTCTGTTGAGGTCATCGTAGAATTTTGCCTCTGCTGGAGCAGTCAGGGTGGTGCATATGCACTAATTACATTGGACTGGTCCTGTTTGGAGTGCAGTTGCAAAGACAGAATTCGTTCGGTTTCCCCCATCGGTATAGAGCTAGTACATACAATGCCCCTAAAGCCACTATTTACGCAATGAGTTTCGGGCAAGAAAACATTAATATGTAAAACTTAATATTAATTGAGCAAAAAGAATAAAATGTTTTGAAACAGATACAAATAAGGACAAAAAAAAGGGGAAACATGGACTGAAAAGCAGCACAAATACATATATGTAGACAAACAGCGTTTAATAAAAATAAATAATAAAGACCTGGGTTACAAAGAGGGGTAAGGTAGGTACAGGATGTTTATCAGGTATGTGTTTAGTTTATAATTTAAAACTGGTTGAGAGAGGTACGTCCTTAACATGGGTGGAAAGTCATTCCACATTCTGGGTCCTTGATTGGTAGAGCATTTCTAGGTTGATTAAAGTCTAATCCTTGGAATATCAAAACTGTATTTATTTCTGGTGTGGTGCTCATGGGTTCTTTTACACGCTTTCAATGAAGCTTTGAGGTCAGATTGGCATTACAGTTTCAGCGTTTTATATATGTATAATACACGCTGAGCGAATTCAGTTGACGTAATATCTAACATATTAGAGATTTGAGTAGGGGTACGAGTTATGTCTGGGCCGAGAGTTGGATATTTGCCTAATTAACACTTTTGTTGAGTAATTGAGGAGGTATGATTTTGGGTATAAACCACCAAGCACAAAATACCATAGTTTGAGATTGGATAGATGAGGGAGTAATAGAGGTACACCAGGGTGCAGGGCGAGGTACCATATATCGATCTTAGAAAGGATGCCAAACATTGTTTTGAAACTTTATTAGATATATTTAAATTGTGTCCCGGAAATTTTCAGTTTGTGGTCAATGATGAAGCCAATAACTTGCCATCTAATTTGTTACAATTTGGGTATTGTGTATTTTGAGATTAATATGATTAGAGGGTATATTGCCAACAGAATATAAAAGTTTTTGTGTCAATGTTGAGGGTGAGGTTGCTGGCAGTTAGCCAAAGATACTATTCTCTCGCTCATATTTACTGTGGCATTTATAGTAAGGGGGTCAGGACTGGAATAAACGAAGGTTGTGTCGTCACCAAATAGAATTGGGTTGAGGAGTTGGGAGCAGGCATTCGGGAAAGGTCATTAATGTCGGTAGAGAGGGAGGAAATGATAGAGGAAGAGGAGGAGGGGGGGGGAGGTATAATGACGGGGCGGAGGTATAATGAAGGGGGGGAGGGACAATGAATTATTACACAGAAACATACTGGAGTCCTGTCATGTATAAACGGGGATAGTAGGATTTGAGGTATTGCAGTGAGTGTATTCTGACTCCATAATGATGTTTCTGTTCCCTCTGGGTTGTTGACCAGCATAAAACAGATGCATGCTGGCCTACTGCACGCTTTCCCTCCACCGTGCCGTCCCACTGGTGTGTGGTATAAAAACCATTAAGATAGTGTGTTCATAAAGGTATCCCTGTAAGCGAGCCTGGGTTTTGGAGCATGGTGCAATACCTAGTTCAGATTGGGCCTCTGTATGCCAGGAATTATTTTGCCAAACTTCTGTAGTAAGTGTGTTACTACAGTAAAATTTAATGCCTGGAAATTACGTTTACCATCTGTTTTCACAAGATACATACAGTAATGTAACTGTTCAGCATTGTTTCATCAACAAGGTGGAAAATCATTTTCTTGGTCCACATGGACTGTTTTCCGTACACTCTCTACTGCCCCCACCATCATATGACATTTATCCACCAAATGCATTTTGATGTTATAGTCCAAGACACAATCTGGCCTTATAGATTATTTCTCTGTGGTTTCTGTTCAACCTTGCACTGGTCCAGCATGGTCCCAGCATGAATGGGTGGGTCAACATGTCTCACTTCACGCCTGGTCGTTCCCACTGCACTGAAAATATTCCACCTGTTTTTTCTGAGCTCGCAATCACCAACCTACATAGCAGTGTGAAACACTGGGATTTCCCTTCTTCTTGGCCTGTCATGTCTGTGCTACACACTCCAGTTCTATTATCCAGCAAGAACCTAGTTAGCAACGGACTGGTTTCTATATAGTTAATCTATGTATACTACTTGTGGCCACTTGTTTGAGTATGGTGCAACGCAATGCTTTCACAACACTAACCGCGCAAAGCCATGTTGGTCATTAGTAGGAATGTCTACATTTGTACTCGTATACATTATCATATGTATCACAATTCCTGTTTCACAGTAACAGAGTACAAAAAATTTCAATCCAAATCGGTGGCGTTGGAGGGGGAATATACTGCTGAAGGCAGTACCTCCTTTTTCGAGAAAAAAAAGCCACATGGTGTCATAAATCACCACCAAACCTTCTGAGTTGGTACGTAGAAATCCCTGTAATTTCCAATATGTTCATTCAGGATGTGCCTTACTTTCCAAAGTCTATCATCATCATTCCGGTCTTCATACTTTGCAAAGTGGGACCCCTGAGGAATTATTCACAGATCGGTCTCGCAGACAAGATATTTGCCGAACATTCGGTGTTGGTAACCAGTATGGGTCATTT
>WNGS01168162.1:15141-29740 GCA_020271785.1 Procambarus virginalis | reverse complement strand
CGGCTCACAAAGACCCCCAGGGTAAGGGCTGAGAATAATTCACAAGTGGATGATGCAGCATCCTCCTCCTCCCTCTCCGCAGCAACTCAGCAGGGAACAGCTCCTGCGACATGATTGACAGAAGATTAGGATAACAAGAGCACTGCTCTAGTGATGATGATATGGGGACCCAATCACAGCCCAGGAAGTAGGTGCAGCTATGAAAAAGGGTAAAAGTACAGCACCTGGTGAAGAGGGCCACCTACGACATACTAATAGCACTGTGTGAAGTTCTGCGCAATCCACTACTCCACCTGTTTAACAAGTCATTCCTAAGCGGAGTGTGCCCACACAATGGAATGGAAACACGGCAATAATTGTTCCCATACCGAAGCCCAATGACCCATGTGTAATTACAGACCTATCAGTCTCGTGTCATGCACTTGCAAGATGCTGAAAGGCGATCATCTTAAACCGACTGTTGCACAAATTAGGCAGGTTAGGGGTAGGGGTCAATGGATTTGTACAAAGGACGGAGCACAGCAAATTGCTATAGATAATTACTTGGCTAATGACACGGCTAGGTACTCTGTATTTGTGGACATTCAAAGTAGCCTTCGACAAAGCACAGGGGATTGCGATCCTGTAGGCAGCTTGCATGCATGGGTGTCAAGGGGAGACTCATGAAATGGGTTCAAGATACCTCACAGGAAGGAAAGCTTCAAGGTTTGCTTCAATGGAGCAGCGTTCCAGAACAATGAATATGGAAATCGGGACCCCCCAAGGCGGAGTCTTAAGCCTACACTATTCAATGTACTTATGAACGCATTTCAAATATTGATTTCCGGAAGGAACACAACAAGTGGGATATGCAGATGATAGTTCTAATACAAGCTCCCACCTTGGGGAAAAATTGAACAGTCCATTGAACTCCTCGGAAGGAAAGTGATTGAGCTCGGTTTCACTCTCTCACAAACAGACGAGCATACTCCCATCACAAGCGGGAGCAAATGAAGATACTGCAAATTAATGGTGTAACACTTGAATGGGTTGACCACTATCGGTATCTTGGCGTACTGTCGGCTCTAACAAGGGGAAGAAAGAGGAGCTCAATCAACTCATAGGAACATGCAAAAGTCGACTCAGGGCACTGAAAGCTATGACCTGGAATGGACATGGAGCCTCTATTTCCGTGCTTAAAATGATGTACACAGCCTTGTTCGCCTCCGTCATAGACTATGGCCACCAGTTCTTGCACCTACTCCCAAAGAGTATGAAAAGGCTTGAAAGCATTAAAATGAAGCCATGACAATCATTCTTGGAGTTCCAAGAACTGCCAAAACGTCTAATCTACGAGAGGAGTTGTCCCTTCCCAGTGTTAAAAGCAGAATTCAGGAGCTGAATGCTAAGCTTGCAATTAGGATCGCCAGAGATCCCCATTACAATGATATTGCTAAGAAAAAACTGAGCTCTGTGCTACTTTCAGGGGGAAACAGGAGAAGCAAAAAATGGCATCACAGATCATGTCTGCTACCTCGAAGAGCTTCACCTGCTTGAGCAAGCCCGTGAGCTCCTGCCTGTAGAGAGGTTACCTCCCTGGGAGGATGACTCATGCAAGATCATCATCAATGAAATGGCGATGAAAAAATCCAACATGTTACACAAGAAATGAGGCACAAATCAGAAGATAGTAAATACTGAATATGCGGTCATATATATATATATATATATATATATATATATATATATATATATATATTATATATATATATAATTCCACTGGTCAGTATTGATGCATTGCTTCGGGCTGGTCAGTATCGTACGCTTCACTCCACCACTCAGTATCGTACGAACTCTAAACAATTATCAACCTTAACTTTTTGGCAAATGCATCATTTCATAATTATAATAATTAAAAAAATGTATATATTATGATGGCACTTTTATTGTATTTAACATTTTTGATCCACCGATGACTTGCACGCATTTGAAAAACCAGATTCCCCGCCTCATTAAAATTATTACTCATAAAACGGTAACCTAAATGCCAGACCAGCAACATAAACACTGGTCTGATGTAGAATTCTTGGGCAAAAAGGCGAGTTATTGCTTGCTTAATGGCTGAACGATGAATAAACACCCCTGAAGACACATGCTTTTCTAGCTAACGCTTGAGAATCATGGCCAAGAGGAGCCCAACGTATCGTACGCCACGCTGTGTTCCCGCCACCCGGCGCCGGGGCGTCCTCAGACAGGTTGTCAAATCATCGTACTCGTCATGTCAAGTGATGTACCTTAGGGCGCGCACTAATGGCTCATTTAAGCCCACACTGATTTAGTTCAAATAATTAGACATTACTAGACACCCAATATATATTCAGAGAGAAAAAAGTTAGAGAATATATTCAATGATGTACAGAAACGACAAAATATCCTAAAATTAAATTTATATATTCAAACGCACGAATAGTCACATACAACAAATACTAACCACACGCACACACACACACGCACGCACACACACACACACACGCACGCACACACACACACACACACACACACACACACACACACACACACACATACACGAGTTTGCTGACGATCCAAAATTATGAGAAGGATTAAGAAAGAGGAGCACAGCTTGAAGCTTCAAGAAGACCTGGACAAGCTGCAAGACAGTCGAACAAATGGTTGTTAGAGTTAAACCCAGCAAATGTAATGTTATGAAGAAAGGTGTAGGGAGCAGGAGGCCAGACACAAGGTATCATCTGGGAGATGAAATTCTTCAAGAGTCAGAGAGAGAAAAAGACTTGGGGTTGATATCACGCCAGACCTGTCCCCTGCAGCCCATATCTAGAAGATAACATCAGCGGCATATGCCAGGTTGGCTAACATAGGAACGGCCTTTAGAAACTTGTGTAAGGAATCTTCAGAAATTTGTATATCACCTGTCAGATCAATCCTGGAGTATGCGGCTCCAGCATGGAGTCCATATCTAGTCAAGGATAAGACTAAACTGGAAAAAGTTCAAAGGTTTGCCACCAGACTAGAGTGTGTGTGGTGTGTGTGTGTGTGTGTGTGTGTGTGTGTGTTGTGTGTATGTGTGTGGTGTGTGTGTGTGTGTGTGTGTGTGTGTGTGTGTGTGTGTGTGTGTGAAAAACAAAAATCAGTTGATTGACAGTTTGAGAGGCGGCCGAAAGAGCCAGAGCTCAACCCCCCGCAAGTACAACTAGGGTGAACACACAGCTGTCACGCCACACCTGCCTTTCACTAGGCGTGAGGCGAACATTGATAGCATACACAAATTATACAATGGACTCCAAAACAGCAACAGTGTGCTAGAACCAAACGAAATTATTTGATATCAAACTGGAAGTCAAGCGGAATATAAAAACGCCCGTAGAGACAATTTATGGGCGCAGCCTCTCCCATCGGATTCCCACGAACGCATGGCGGATTGTAAACAAATCCGGCCGAGCGAACGGATATTGGAGGCGTCTAACAAGCTCGTGTCTCCCGCTAAACACCAGGTACGAAGCGATTCATTATGAAATGTAAACAAGTAATTATAGCCTGTAGTGCTTGTAATTATATATACTCCATGTAATTAATTCGTCCATATGAGGACCAGTTCAAGATCCAGTTTTTTATGTGATTACATAATGTAAATTGTGTTTTGTTTTGTTTGGTCTCTGGCCACGAGGCTGTGGTCAGCTGGTTGGGTGTGAGTACAGTTGATAATTGGCTGCAATTATTGTTGCTAATAATGGGTGATAGCTGGTGGTAATGGGGGGGGGCAAAATAGGCGAGGCTTGTGAAATTGGTGCGATAATCAACCCATCCTCCTAAAATTATAGTACTTATTGAAATCATTTGATTAAACGCCCAAATGTGAACGCGCCGGACCCCAAAAGTTTAACGTTTTGTATTAATGAATTAAGCCCAATGGCATAAAAAAAAATGGAAATATAACCCCCAAAAATTAATAAAAACATACCGTAAGCTATACAAGCAATCCTAGGCCATATATATATATATATATACGCTGACTTAGGTCTAATATACACATGTGCTATAGCACATATATTTAATGATTACAACCCTAGTACATATATGCGCCACACTAGGGTAGTAATAATTTAAAACAAATGCTAACGAGTGTAGTTGTGACTGGGCGGAAAATGCTATCTGGTCTAGACAGACAAACTGGGCTGTTTGTCCTCTCCGTAACAACTCCGACCTACTGCCAGATCTTGGCTCCACACACACACACACACACACACACACACACACACACACACACACACACACACACACACACACACACACACCTGAACGAATAATTCCCACTAATGATCATTCATCCAACACTCTATGAGTATACATCCTGTATACACAGAATTCCGAGAACCACCACCACCACCCGAAGCCCTGTATACCAGCGGGACGAGTTTACACAAATGAAGAAAACCGGTTATGGGAGATAAGACTATCTGGGAACCTGACAACATGAAAGATTTACTGTCTAAGATATATGGTTGTTTGTTGCTGAGTTGTCCAGATCTTGCAGAAGTCACGTCTGCTGCGCAAGTGTTTAGGGCCCATAGCAACTCATCCTCAGTCTGCGCAAGTGTTTAGGGGCCCATAGCAACTCATCCTCAGTCTGCGCAAGTGTTTAGGGCCCATAGCAACTCATCCTCAGTCTGCGCAAGTGTTTAGGGCCCATAGCTACTCATCCTCAGTCTGCGCAAGTGTTTAGGGCCCATAGCAACTCATCCTCAGTCTGCGCAAGTGCAAGTTCAAGTTGCGGCCGACAGTACAGACACATTCATAAATTTTCACATGTTCATTCAAAACGGGAATTTTCTCAAATATAAATATTATAATATTTAATATTTGCATGCTGTACAAATATTTAATATTTGCATGCTACGCCATATATGCATGCTGTGCATATATGGCGTAGGTTAGGTTAGGTTAGGTGTTTAGGTTCTGTTGGTGATTATTTGTAGTACGTAGGTGAAGCATTTACAGCGTTGTGGTTCGAACAAAAGTCGTCATGGAAGCACTTGTTCCGGAACCGTTCGAACGAAATCAGTTGTGAGTCGTGCAGCCCGTCCTCCAAACAAAGATCCAAAGTGATTCCATCCACCCGCCAAACCCCCTGTTTATGAATGAAAAGCGGTTTACACACGACTCACAACTGCTGACGTTCGAACACTTCCGGAACAAGTGCTTCACTGACGAATTTTGTTCGAACCACAACGCTATAAATGCTTCACCCACGTACTGCAAATACAAATAATCGCCAACAGAACCTAAACACCTAACCTAACCTATCCTATGCCTATATATACACAATATGCTAATATATTATAATATTAATTTATACTTGAGAAAATTCCCGTTTTGAATGAACAGCATGTTAAAATTTATGAATGCGTCTGTGGGGTTGACCGCTGGATGTAATGGACTTGAGTCGAGGACGGGTTGGAGTCGTGTGTAAACTGTTTTTCACTCATAAACCAGGGGGGTTTGGCGGGTGGATGGAATGGACTTTGTGTCTTTGTTGATGAGGACGGGCTGGCTGAGAACGGGTTGTTGGATTAACGAGGATTTGGTCTTTGTAGACGTGAACGGTCTGGACCCACTGCTCTCTAGTACACGGTGTCTCGAAACTGCTTCATTTACATTTGTGTTTATATAGTTTGTTCATTATAATGTCTATCTGTCTCATCATACTCATCATGCGCCCAGAGTTCCTCAGTAAGTGTCTCATCGCGTCAACATCCTGAATGTAAGCTTGTTTAATCCATGCTAAATTAAATATCTTTTTTCCGTATCATTATTTATGCAAATTAAACTGCCTTTCATCCTCGTTGCGTTTACGGCCTTGTTAAGCCCAGCATGAAGAGTGATTTGGTCTATATAAATAATTTAGTTTAAAGAAATGATATGATTCTCACTGAACCTTTGCGGAGCGACTGGCATCGGCGCCAGCTGGATGAACAACGGTCGTTAGTCATCGGAATCACCTCGTAACGATGCCAAATCCCCCAATAATGAACAGGCACCGTTATATCTATTGTTTTTATATAAAAGTAGCCAGCTTTTAGTTACAGAAATTCGAAGCTGTAACTCCATCCAGACCAATAAAGACGTATGTTACTCAAGCTTCAAGGTCTTCAGCAAAGCTTCAAAGTCATAACAAAAGCTTCGAATCTGGATTTGTTTTGAAGCCGAATTCGAATCTTGCATTTATTTTGAAACTACATAAGTACATACGACGTGATGGAACGACTGAAGGCCTATATTGGTCTCCCATACGAGGCAGCTCCTGTTTATATCCACCCAGACTCGTTCATATCCATGTCTAGCCTACGCTCGAAACAATGCTTCTGTCCCACCTGTATTGTGTGCCACAAATCAACAAACAACCGTGTTACCGTCTTACAGATTAACGTACATGTATTCCTATATATGTATATAATTTACCTGCTCCTCTCCTTTACTTGCTATCCCTTTAGAGAACAAAAAACACATTCTGTATTAGCTAAACTCGTCAAGGCCGAAGCCAAGGTCGAATCCAAAGATGCGTGGGGAATCCCCTTCAATGCTGGCCACAGGTGGCCATGTTCATCTTGAAATTGGACCACACGGTCCACGTGTACCAACATCTGTCTTTACTGTGCCTCAGGTGTTAATATGATTGGTTCCTCAGACCACGAGTGCCAACATGATTGGTTCCTCAGACCACGAGTGCCAACATGATTGGTTCCTCAGACCACGAGTGCCAACATGATTGGTTCCTCAGACCAGGAGTGCCAACATGATTGGTTCCTCACACAACGAGTGCCAACATGATTGGTTCCTCAGACCACGAGTGCCAACATGATTGGTTCCTCACACCACGAGTGCCAACATGATTGGTTGCTCAGACCACGAGTGCCAACATGATTGGTTCCTCACACCACGAGTGCCAACATGATTGGTTCCTCACACCACGAGTGCCAACATGATTGGTTCCTCAGACCACGAGTGCCAACATGATTGGTTCCTCAGACCACGAGTGCCAACATGATTGGTTCCTCAGACCACGAGTGCCAACATGATTGGTTCCTCAGACCACGAGTGCCAACATGATTGGTTCCTCACACCACGAGTGCCAACATGATTGGTTGCTCAGACCACGAGTGCCAACATGATTGGTTCCTCACACCACGAGTGCCAACATGATTGGTTCCTCACACCACGAGTGCCAACATGATTGGTTCCTCAGACCACGAGTGCCAACATGATTGGTTCCTCACACCACGAGTGCCAACATGATTGGTTCCTCAGACCACGAGTGCCAACATGATTGGTTCCTCAGACCACGAGTGCCAACATGATTGGTTCCTCACACCACGAGTGCCAACATGATTGGTTCCTCAGACCACGAGTGCCAACATGATTGGTTCCTCAGACCACGAGTGCCAACATGATTGGTTCCTTAGATTATGACGTGTTACAAATGTTGTCAAAAAGTTGCTTTAGTCTCCGCTAAAACTTTACAAAAATCATTTATATTCACTAGGAAGAGAATGGGTCCTAGAAGTGACTTTTGAGGCACTCCCAGGGGGGGCAAGACGTCAGGGGCGGCGGGGGGGGGGGCAAGACGTCAGGGGCGGGGGCAAGACGTCAGGGGCGGCGGGGCGGGGGGCAAGACGTCAGGGGCGGCGGGGGGGCAAGACGTCAGGGGCGGGGGGCAAGACGTCAGAGGCAAGAGGGGGGCAAGACGTCAGGGTCGGGGGTGAGGCGCAAGACGTCAGGGGCGGGGGGCAAGACGTCAGGGGCGGGGGGCAAAACATCAGGGGCGGGGGGGCGCAAGACGTCAGGGGCGGGGGGCAAGACGTCAGGAGCGGGGGGCAAGACGTCAGGGGCGGGGGGGGGGAGACGTCAGGGGCGGTGGGGCAAGACGTCAGGGGCGGGGGGGGGGGCAAGACGTCAGGGGCGGGGGGGGGAAAGGCAAGACGGCAGGGGCGGGGGGAGGGGCAAGACGTCAGGGGCGGGGGGAGGGGCAAGACGTCAGGGGCGGTGGGAGGGGCAAGACGTCAGGGGCGGGGGGGGAAGACGTCAGGGCGGGGGGCAAGACGTCAGGGGCGGGGGGGAAGACGTCAGGGGCGGTGGGGGCAAGACGTCAGGGGCGGGGGGGGGGCAAGACGTCAGGGGCGGTGGGGAGGGGCAAGACGTAAGGGGCGGGGGGGAGGGGCAAGACGTCAGGGGCGGGGGGAGGGGCAAGACGTCAGGGGCGGGGGAGGGGCAAGACGGCAGGGGCGGTGGGGGCAAGACGTAAGGGGCGGGGGGGAGGGGCAAGACGTCAGGGCGGGGGGAGGGGCAAGACGTCAGGGGCGGGGGGAGGGGCAAGACGGCAGGGGCGGGGGGAGGGGCAAGACGTCAGTTGCAAGACGTCAGGGGCGGGGGGAGGGGCAAGACGGCAGGGGCGGGGGTGAGGGGCAAGACGTCAGGGGCGGGGGTGAGGGGCAAGACGTCAGGGGCGGGGGAGGGGCAAGACGGCAGGGGCGGGGGGAGGGGGAAGACGGCAGGGGCGGGGGTGAGGGGCAAGACGGCAGGGGCGGGGGTGAGGGGCAAGACGGCAGGGGCGGGGGTGAGGGGCAAGACGGCAGGGGCGGGGGTGAGGGGCAAGACGTCAGGGGCGGGGGGAGGGGCAAGACGGCAGGGGCGGGGGTGAGGGGCAAGACGGCAGGGGCGGGGGTGAGGGGCAAGACGTCAGGGGCGGGGGTGAGGGGCAAGACGGCAGGGGCGGGGGGAGGGGCAAGACGTCAGTTGCAAGACGTCAGGGGCGGGGGGGGGCAAGACGGCAGGGGCGGGGGTGAGGGGCAAGACGTCAGGGGCGGGGGTGAGGGGCAAGACGGCAGGGGCGGGGGGAGGGGCAAGACGTCAGTTGCAAGACGTCAGGGGCGGGGGAGGGGCAAGACGGCAGGGCGGGGGTGAGGGGCAAGACGGCAGGGGCGGTGAGGGGCAAGACGTCAGGGGCGGGGGGAGGGGCAAGACGTCAGGGCGGGGTGAGGGGCAAGACGGCAGCAGAAGACAGGCAAGTGTCAAGGGTCACAGTTATCACAGTCACGAAAGGTCAAGGCAGCTAACTTGGTGTCAGGTATCAGGGGCAGGTGGCACTATGTGGTGTCAGAAGCTGGTGTGTGGTGTCATCTGGCGGCAGGTGGTTTGTGGCGGTGTCATCCAGCCTTCGCCGTCTCGTTCAGGTGGTGTCAAACGAAGCGCTTGTTTCCCGACACAACCTGCATCCGGGGAGTGACACTTGACATACTTGTCATGTCTGACACACTAGCATGGCGTGAGGTGCCGTGCGACACAGTAGCGAGGACCGGCATGGGGTCAAGAGCGAGAGCGCGACAGGCGGGCAGGAGCCTCTCATTTTCCGACACACTGCACACGCCACCTTGACATTTTCGCAGAGATAGCTATCCAACTATTGTCAGCCGCTGGCAACACTGCTTCGTTGACTGCTTCTTGCTGGGGTCTCCGGGAGGGTCGTGGGGACTATTGGCAACACTGAAGACCTCTCCTGGAGGCTCTTGTGGACTATTGGCAACACTGAAGACCTCTCCTGGAGGCTCTTGTGGCTATTGGCAACACTGAAGACCTCTCCTGGGGCTCTTGTGGACTATTGGCAACACTGAAGACCTCTCCCGGAGGCTCTTGTGGACTATTGGCAACACTGAAGATCTCTCCTGGAAATTTTAGGGATTGTTGGCAACCCTGATGATCTTCAGACGATCTATAAGGTCGCTGACAACCCTGCCTCGCTGGAGACGTCTGTGAGAGTTTACAAGTCACCTTGGGGGGGGGGAGGGGTAGGCTGGACTATTGCAACCGTAGGGGGGGGGGAAGGGGTTGCAGCACGCATAGTACCTTGCAAGGGGGGAGGAGGAGGGGGGGGGAAGGTCGCTGGAACCACTGCATTTCACTGGAGCGACTATGCTGGGTGTGGTCCAATTGAACTTCGAACTCGGCGTCTTCAGGGAGGAGGAGGAGGTCCTGGAGGCGGGTGGTGCAGGTAACGACGCTGCGGCTTGCTACTTCTTGCCTCCGTCAAGGTCTTGTCCTTAATACGTCGGAAACCTGGCAGATTATCAGAGCTGGCAGACGTTATAAGTCACTCGATAACGGTCCGAGCAGCGGGTGGAGGGAGCCCAGGAAGAAGGCGTGTCCATACCGGGCTGCCGACGAGGGCCGCCAGGCGCGGTCGCTTGCCTGAAGATTACTGTCCGGATGGACGCGGATAATTGTTCGGTTATGGCGGCGATTACTGGCTGATTTGAAGTAGATTATTGTATGAGTTTTACAGAGATCGTTGGCTTATTATAAGTGGATTCTCTGATTTTAGGAGGATTATTAGTGGATTTTTGTACATCCGCATGCAGGCAATGAGTCACAATAACTTGGCTTGAAGCTGTGAGAAGCAAACCACACACACACCAAAGGGCGATGAGGAGACGTTTCGGTCCGTCCTGGACCGGACCAAGTCCATTGTGATGACATTATCAAAATCACAGTCGACTTGATAACGGTCCAGGACGGACCGAGACGTCGTCGTCTCCTCATCTTCTGGTGTGTACTCACCTATTTGTACTTGCGGGGGTTGAGCTCTGGCTCTTTGGTCCCGCCTCTCAACCGTCAATCAACTGGTGTACAGATTCTTGAGCCTATACTGGGCTCTATCATATCTACACTTGAAACTGTGTATGGAGTCAGCCTCCACCACATCACTGCCTAATGCCTAATGCATTCCACCTGTTAACTACTCTGACACTGAAAAAGTTCTTTCCAACGTCGCTGTGGCTCATGGTGAGTTAGGAAGTACGCGCTCCCTGTCCAAGGAGGGCAGGAAAAAAAAATGAAAACATGTTCGTTAGCATTGTAACTAAACGGCCGCGTCTTTACCCGTAAATAAACTAAACAAAATACGAGAAAGCAAAAACAGGAGAGATATGATCACCACATAGATCATCCCCAGGGGAATAGACTAGGCAGACATTTAGCATAGATCGTACACGTACAAAAATTGAAAAATGATGGAAACTGAATCAGCCACGGGTACAAGAGTATTGAATAGGCTTTGGAAAGTACTTTACCATCTTTCAGACTACCGTTACCTAAGTACTGGAGCTCATACCCCTTCCCCCCTTCCCACAAGTACAACCAGGTGAGCACGCTCACATTTAAGTGCGCACACACACGCACACGCACACACACACACACACACACACACAACACACACACACACACACACACACACACACACACACACACACTCCTGTGTGGAAGATTCAGAGGTATTCCACCAGACTAGTCCCAGAACTGAGAGGTATGAGCTAAGAGGAAAGGGTGCGGGAGATAAACCTCGCGTTCCTGGAAGCCAGAGGAGTAAGGGGTAACATGATCACCACCTACATAATTCTCAGTGGAATTGATAAGGTTGACAAAAATGAACTATTTAACACGGGTGGAACACCAACCAGGTGACCCAGGTGGAAACTTAGAACCCAAATGAACCGCAGAGACATTAGAAAATTTTTGTCAGTGTCAGAGTAATTATCAATGAAATGCTTAGGCAGTGGTGTGGTGGAGACAGACTCCATATACAGTTTCAAATGTAGATCTGATAAGAGCCCAGTAGCTCAGAATCTGAACACCAGTTGATTGACGGTTGAGAGGCGGGACCAAAGAGCCAAAGTACAACCCCCGCAAGCACAACTAGGCAAGTACACACACACACACGATAAAGGCGGGGGGCAGCTCAGCAATATCTTCTCTTGAGATGGACAAAACCAAGGTGGTGGACAAGGTAACCTTTGGCAAGAGTCTCCCGGTGTACCTTTGTCCTTTCTCCAGAGCCAAATGCTAAGGTCGCGCGGTGGATGAGTGGCCTGGGTGTGGGCAGTGGCCTGGGGTGTGGGCAGTGGCCTGGGGTGTGGGCAGTGGCCTGGGGTGTGGGCAGTGGCCTGGGGTGTGGACAGTGGCCTGGGGTGTGGGCAGTGGCCTGGGGTGTGGGCAGTGGCCTGGGGTGTGGACAGTGGCCTGGGGTGTGGGCAGTGGCCTGGGGTGTGGGCAGTGGCATGGGGTGTGGGCAGTGTCCTGGGGTGTGGGCAGTGTCCTGGGGTGTGGGCAGTGGCCTGGGGTGTGGACAGGGACCTGCTGGGGTGTGGGCAGTGGCCTGGGGTGTTGACAGGGACCTGGGGTGTGGGCAATGGCCTGGGGTGTGGGCAGTGGCCTGGGGTGTGGGCAGTGGCCGGGGTGTGGGCAGTGGCCTGGGGTGTGACAGTGGCCTGGGGTGTGGGCAATGGCCTGGGGTGTGGGCATGGCCTGGGGTGTGGCGTGGCCTGGGGTGTGGGCAGGGCCTGGGGTGTGGACAGGGACCTGGGGTGGACAGGGACCTGGGGTGTGGGCGTGGCCTGGGGTGTGGGCAGTGGCCTGGGTGTGGGCAGTGGCCTGGGGTGTGGGCAGTGGCCAGGGGTGTGGACAGGGACCTGGGGTGTGGACAGGGACCTGGGGTGTGGACAAGGACCTGGGGTGTGGACAGGGACCTGGGGTGTAGACAGGGACCTGGGTGTGGGCAGTGGACTCCCCCAATGCGGAAATCATAAACAAAACAATAGACGTGGAACCTCGTTGGGATCTTCGCTCTCAATAGGACGCCTTCGGGAGGGATTTTCGTTCGCCGTTGTGCGCCTTCTTGAAGTGAACGGGGATAGAGGGAATGTGGTGGGTTGGGGGGGGGGGTAAAGGAAGGGCGTGGGCATCGTGATGGGGGGTAGGGGGTGTCCATGGGAGGGGGGGGGCAAAGGGGGGCATTGTGGATAGCTGCTGGGTGACTTCCGGATGTCCTTGTGAAGTGCCCTGGTGACCCTTGGCTTTATAAGACCCTCCTGGGGCACGGTTTGGCTTCCACCACCGTCGGTATCTCTCCACCTCCACCACCTCCTCCACTTTCTCTACTCCCGTCGTTGCTGCCTCTCTAACTCCTTTGCTCTTCTTTGTTTTCCCCATTTCGAAAATCTCCTCTTCTACTACCTCCTCCTCCTCCTCCTCCTCCTCTCTTCTTCTTCGTCCTCCTCCATCTTCTGTTGTGCCTTCCCTCCTCTCCTTCTCCGTCTTGCTGTTCCAAATCTCCATTTTTTTCCCCACCTTGCATCTCCTTATTCAGTCATCTTCTGCTCTTGTCGCTTTCATTTCCAGCTGCCTCCTGGTCATGTCACTCATTTCCAGCTGCCTCCTGGTCATGTCACTCATTTCCAGCTGCCTCCTGGTCATATCACTCATTTTCAGCTGCTTCCTGGTCATGTCACTCATTTCCAGCTGCCTCCTGGTCATGTCACTCACTTTCAGCTGCCTCCTGGTCATGTCACTCATTTCCAGCTGCCTCCTGGTCTCACTCATTTTCAGCTGCCTCCTGTCATGTCACTCACTTTCAGCTGCCTCCTGGTCATGTCACTCACTTTCAGCTGCCTCCTGGTCATGTCACTCATCTATGTTTACATTCCTCACTTCCCAAGAACGTTCTTGACATGTTTCACTCAGCTGTTCTCTGCACCTCCATATTGACTCATCCATTACACTCCATTATTGTGACGCCTCCGTTAGATCTCCATTGTTATTACTTTACCATTGATCTTCCTGCCTGTCTCTTTAGTGCTGCTTCCGTTGCGTCCAGCCGTTGCTTCCAGCCGTTGCGTCCAGCCGTTGCTTCCAGCCGTTGTGTCCAGCCGTTGCTTCCAGCCGTTGTGTCTAGCCGTTCCCCCCCCCCTCCCACACCTCCGCCCGTCCCTCCCTAACGACACAAACACCCCGTTACCAGCCACTGTCGCAAACAGGTTAGTTTTTTTGAGCTGTTGGTCTAAGACTTTAGTTAACAACGGTATTGATGTAAACACAGACCATCCTGGAATTAGAGTTCAGGTAGACAGTGTAAGGTAATGTGCTCCTACGTCTTGGACTCTAACTAGGAGCGTTGAGTGATATGCTCCGACGTCTTGGACTTACCATCTGTGACGTCTCCAAGATGTGGATGCCTTTTCTAAGTGTGTGTGTTTGTGTGTGTGGGTACTCACCTATTTATGTCTGCTTGGATCCCGCCTTTCGAGCATCGGTAGCTTACAGCAATGACTATGGTCCTATTTCCCTATCATACCTAGTTTTAAAATTATGAATAGTATTTGCTTTCACAACCTGTTCCCTAAGTTCATTCCATTTTCCCACTACTCTCACGCTAAAAGATCACTTCCTAACATCCCTGTGACTCATCTGAGATTCCAGCTTCCACCCATGTCCCCTCGTTCTGTTACTATTCCGGTGAACATTTCGTCTATGTCCACTCTGTCCACTCTCAATCCCCCAACCTCCTTTACTGTGGAGGTTATTTTATACGTTCCTATCATGTCCCCTCTCTCCCTTCTTCTTTCTAATGTCGTAAGGCACAGTTCCCTCAGGCGCTCCTCATACCCCATCCCTCGTAACTCTGGGACGAGTCTCGTTGCAAACCTCTGAACCTTTTCCAGTTTCTTTATATGCTTCTTCAGATGGGACTCCATGATGAGGC
>WNGS01168161.1:0-10394 GCA_020271785.1 Procambarus virginalis | reverse complement strand
ACATACAGTATCCACTCAATTTAACCGCCTATATGGGGCTGTACCCTAGTCGTTATTTCCGGAGCTCCGTTATTTCCGAAGTCAAGTCGGGTCGGGTAATTTTTCAAGTAACATTCAGGTAGGATATATTTTATACTGTATAACTAAAATAAATAAAGTTCATTGTGTAATTGCGTTCCAATTTAGTGCAAGCCGACGATTAAGCCAGCTGGTGGCGCTGCAGATGATGTTTGAAACGGTCTGATCAAGTCCAGATGGGTGGGAAAAAATTGGTTCATTCCTTTGTATTGTGAAAATTTCATGTATCAATCAGTGATTGTTAATATTTTCTCAATAAATGTTAGAGATGTGTTTTGTTTTACCCTGAACAGCGCAGGTAATGTATTTTTAATGTTATGACACAGGCTGTGGCGGCCAGGCCATAACAATGGCGATCGAGACTTGTCACTGAGAGCTAGCCAAGACGAAATATTTTGAGCTCACCTTTTCTCTGCTAATGATAGAATATACATTTGCAGAGATTAATATGTAGCTTTTGTTTAAAAAAAAAAAAACTATGTTGAAATACTATAATAAAATTGGTAAATTGACTTTTAATGAAGCTGAAGATTACGTCATCCTCTGCAGCGTTTGTTTATATTGTTCAGTATTATATACAGGGTACATACGGTATGAACACTTATTTTCAGGCATTCACTTCACACAACAGCTAGCCTTACTACTAATTCACACGAGTTCTAATTCTAATTCACAATTGAAAATTATTTCTACTGTATATTTACACTGTACAGTATCTTTTTGTCAAGGCTTAAATAATCATTAACACTTACAATACTGTACTCTATCAACACTTTTTACACTAATTTATATGCTTTCAATCATATTTTATATCGTTAGTGGAGGCTACACGACTTTTGATGGGAATTCAGCATCAGCGGGTGCAACATGGCTTGCAGAGCATTCGTTGCTGGCGGATGCTCCAGGACTTGTCGATGGGAATTCAGCATTGGCGGGTGCAGCATATCTTGCAGAGCATTCATTGCCGGCGGAGGCTGCACAACTTATCGATGGGAATTCAGCATTGGCGGGTGCAGCATATCTTGCAGAGCATTCGTTGCCGGCGGAGGCTGCACAGCTTGTTGATGGGAATTCAGCATCAGCGGGTGCAGCATAGCTGCAGAGCATTCGTTGCCGCGGATGCTCCAGGACTTGTCGATGGGAATTCAGCATTGGCGGGTGCAGCATATCTTGCAGAGCATTCATTGCCGGCGGAGGCTGCACAACTTATCGATGGGAATTCAGCATTGGCGGGTGCAGCATATCTTGCAGAGCATTCGTTGCCGGCGGAGGCTGCACAACTTGTTGATGGGAATTCAGCATCAGCGGGTGCAGCATAGCTGCAGAGCATTCGTTGCCGGCGAAGGCTGCACGACATGTTGCTGGGAATTCAGCATCGGCGGGTGCAGCATAGCTTGCAGAGCATTCGTTGCCGGCGAAGGCTGCGCGACATGTTGATGGGAATTCAGCATCGGCGGGTGCAGCATAGCTTGCAGAGCATTCATTGCCGGCAGAGGCTGCACAACTTGTTGATGGGAATTCAGCATCGGCGGGTGCAGCATGGCTTGTAGGGCACTCGTTGCCAGCGGATGCTGCATGACTTGTTGAATTCCCAGTGGGTGCTTTCATGAACCGTTGAAATCATGAATTTATCTATTTTTGTCTGAATCTGATTTTCTCTGGCTAATATTCTGAGACATTGCTCTCAGCCGCGCGAGTTAACAGTAAACAAAGCGGTCACATGGCCAGGCGCAGTACGTTCTAGGTCCGTGGGAAAAAAAATACCTATTGCGTATACTATAAAAGGTATTTAATAAGAAAACAAAGAATTTTGTTTAATAACAATTGTTTTAAAATTTTATTAATAATAATTTAGAATTTTCTTCATAAAACTGAATCATTTTGAAAGAAGGTTAAGATTTAATATACCACTCTGGATGATTGCCTGGTCGCCATGTGAGGGGCTTCCGATGCCAAAACAAACCCAATACCGACCGTCGGTAATATCGACCACCAGACCGGTATACAAGGCTCCAGATACCGATCTCCCAAACGGTCGTTAATACCGGCAGATCGGTATAAAAGAGGCCGTTAAATTGAGTGGATACTGTATTGCTTTCAGTTTGTTCACTTACCAGTTCGAGTCCAGTTGTTCCGTCACGTTTCCAAATGCGTTTCCTTCACTGCACTTCATTAGTGTCTGCATTATGCAAGTTGGTGACGCGTCTTTCTTTCCATAGTATAACAAATGTGTTATCTTTGCGCCGGTACAGGGTGGTATCCAATGCAATTTTACCTTTTGCTTGGTGTTGCAGTTCCTTTGGTGCGCCACGTTGCAGTCTAAGTGTGCCACGTGTGTAAACCCCAACTTCTCGTATCTTCTCTGTCAGGGTAACTGAGTTGTAGTAGTTATCCATGTACAGATGATAACCCTTGCTCACTAGGGGCTGAATCAACCCCATGACGGTTTCCACTGTAGTTTTCCCAATGCCACAATATACGTCAAAATCATATATGTAGTTTGTTGGGATTGTACACCTTGAAAGAGAGTCGGCCACGCCATGGCATCATACCTTCATCCAGACTCAATTCTTTCTTTGGAACATATACTTCTGCAAATTTGTTTGTAAAATACTCCATCACTGGTCGTGCTTTTATCAACCTGTCAGGATTGTTCTCGGGAACTGCATTGTTGTTATACGTATGGAAGAGCTGGGCAATAAGTTAGAACCGTCTCGACAACATAAAACATGTTGAAGAAACGAGCATGCCAGGGCTTATTTGTTTTCCAGTACATCCTCATGGTAGGGAGCTTGATTATCCCCATCAGTAGGCACAGGCCCAAATATCTGGCCATTTCTTTTACCATCACTGGTTTCCACAAATTCCTTGAGGTCTCAGAAGCAAACTGTATAATCTGTGAGGCATACAAGTTTGTTTCTATGGTGAGATATTCTAGTAACGCTCTTGTAAAAAATATTTGTATAAATTGTAATGGAGACGTTGGTGTGGGAATGGCCAGACCTGGGTTGCAGTAAAATCATCAACAATGAGAGGAGTGTTGCTACGACTCCAGACATTATGAGCCTTAGGCTCTCGTTTACGTACCGGACATCTTCGCTTTCGGTGTGACGGGGCTGGTAGATCTTCCTCACTCTCATCCTCACTCTCATCCTCTCTCTCCGTCATACTCTCCTCCTCACCACCCACATCATATTCTTCTGCCTCACTAGATTCATTATCGCCTTGGAAATTATCACAATCAGGTTCATCCCCTTCAATATTATCATCAACGTCCGATAATGCTTCAACAAGGCCAGGCATCTTGGAGGGTGTGAGCCTCACCCCACGATACCTTTTGTAAATCATACTTATCTCGTCTTCTTTGGCAGACGTCTTCACTCCTTTACGTGTACCACTACTTGGGCCTTGACTAGGATTCATGGTAAACGTATATAATGGGTCACAAACACACGGGAACGGAAATAGATGCGTAAAACCGATCAAGTTTGGTGCACGATGGGAGAGCGGTGCGAGCACTCCTTGTGTCAACAAAACAATGGGCCGGGGTGCCATGCGGCTTATTGGGGAGAACGGGAATTTCATGGCACATTTTGAAACTATTCCCAAGTTGATCGGATACAAAATGGATTTTATACAAATATTTTTTCTCGCGACTTGTGAGCGCATCCCTTACGCGCACTTGGGAGAAAAATTGGTCACGCCTCCAGGAGTAACCGATGCGCGAAAGTGGTATATATGTAACTGCTATTATTTTGAGGTGATAGTATCACAGAAGAGCCTGACTGTAATAAAAACTGTATACAATGTTCAGATATCAGATATCAGCGAGACTTGGGTGGTCTCAAGGGAGTCCCCTTATGTGGTTGCGGCGGTGGTCCGAGCCTGGTCCTCCAGCCGGAGCTTCTGGGTCAACGAAAACGAGCAAACTAGTATGACGTCACCTGTCATTGCACCGCTGTCTGCCCAGCTCCCCCCCTCCCCGGGAGGGGGAAGGGGTAGCCCCAGACCCACCATGCCGGCGATCCACACCCCAGTTCTTGAGGCTGATGCTATCAGCTTGGTTGTGTGCTCTGGCTCCGGTCTTTTTGTGGAGCTGTGCCTTGTGTGTGGCGGCTGTAATCTAAGGGTGCGAGAGCCAGGGGTTATTCTTCAGTACTCAGGCTGCATGCGCCTAGGGTTCCCTTCCCTAGGTACCTTGTAAGTACTGCCCTTGGAGCTTGGGGTTACCTTCCACAAGTTCCTCGGGGTCTGACTCTGTGGGCCCGTTTAACTGCTCAGTTTTTTGGCCGCCCTTTGGGTACTTGGGTGTTTTGTATCCCTCGTTTACCTTAGGGTAAGAGGCAGTTTTTGCATTGGTAAGGGGCACAGGGTGCGGCGCAGCTTGTTGTCACCTATCACGTCACCTAGCTCCTTTCCTTGGGGTATGTTGTCCTCTTGCAGGGTTTTGTTTTTCTTTTTGCCTTGGTGGGGGGTTCTGCCCTACTCCCCACTGGTGTTTGGCCTCACCCTGATACTTGGTGGTGCCCCCTGCTTGGTCCCCCGTGAGTGTACACGTCCCTGGGGTTCAGCTTTAGACAGTTTGTTTGGTAGTTTTTGGGCGCCGGTTAGCAGTACCCTGCCTGCGTTTACCTGGGTGCGAGTCCTCTTCAAGTAAATGCTCAGAACCTTGGGAATCCCCTAGGGGATGCGTGGGTCCGATCGATGTGACCCCGGGGTCCCCCCTCACTTCATGCGAATTTGAAGGTTGTTCGGTCCCCCTTGTCTCAGGGCGACCCTCACTGTTTTTGCCTCCGTCATGCAGCTTGTTGGATCGGTGACACTTTCGACCCTGAGTCCTGTGAGTACTGCTGCTTGCTGGTGACTCAATTTACCCAATCTGTGGGGAGTCGGTCGGCCGAGCGAACAGCACGCTGGACTTGTGATCCTGTGGTCCCGGGTTTGATCCCGGGCGCCGGCGAGAAACAATGAGCAGAATTTCTTTCACCCTATGCCCATGTTACCTAGCAGTAAAATAGGTACCTGGGTGTTAGTCAGCTGTCACGGGCTGCTTCCTGTGGGTGGAGGCCTGGTCGAGGACCGGGGCGCGGGGACACTAAAGCCCCGAAATTATCTCAAGATAACCTCAAGATATGACCATCTTCGGGTGCAGGCTGCGCAGGCGTTGCATTCTCGGTTTCGTTTATTGCAACGCGCTAGGTTGGTTGCTCACCCGGATGCCCCGTGGCTGGGACCCGGGCTTGGGGGGTGGGGGGTCGCTTTGATACTGGTTCAGTCCGCGCCTCCTAGTCCTTCCCCTTCTGTTGTTCGTTCTAGTCCCCCTCTCCTGCTTTTGGCCCCGAAACATCTGAGGGTTTCGGAGCCTGGGCTGTGGTTAGTTGGTCTTGAGACTCGGGCAGCCTCGGGGGATGCCCCTTCCGGTGTGGCGATGGAGGCATTCGAGTCTCTTCCCCCGGTTGAAGCCTCTAGGTCTGACCAGTGGGCCTCATTCTATCCAGCATCTATGGCTGCGCCGGCCTTGTCTTGTGGGGTCGGTGCTTGGGGGAAGGACTCTGCCCCAGGTCCTGCAGAGGAGGACCCGGGGTCTGGGGAGGGGCTGACTTGGGATCCTTGGGCCCCGCTGAACCCCGCCTGTGTTTTTCTGCCCCCTGAGCGGGGCTTACTGTTACAAGGAGTGGGGTTTTCTTTTCCCCCCCTTTGCGTATGAGTTGGACTTGGTGTCTGCCCCTCCCCTGGTTCAGTTCCATGTTCCCCTTGGTGCTTCGGTTCCATGTTCTCCTTGGTGCTTCAGTTCCGTCTTTCTGGAGGTTTTCGGCTTATCGCATCCATCCTGCTGCGGTGCGGGCGGCCCTTGCGGCAAACCTCCTGCGACACCCAGATTATGCCTCGGCAATGGATCCCTCAGATCCATTGCCGAGGCAATGGCAGGTTTGGTTTGAGATTTCGGTTCCTTTCTGGCTCCGTTACGAGATTCCGGAGACGTCCTGGCTGGTGGACTGTCCTGTCTTTACTTTGGAGGCTTGGCACTCCTCCTGCCGTTTCCCTCCTGAAGCTGTCTTCCGACTGGCTCACGATGGATGTGGGGGCGCTTGGAGCCGTTCCTGGGTCTGTCGCCTTGGCCTCGGCGGCTCGCTCGTCGGCTGCTTTGCTGAAGCTTCCCACGCCGATCTTGCAGAATGCAGTGGCTCTGTTTTATGCTTCCCGGCTCACATATTGGCAGATGGTGCTTGCCTCCCCTGTGGAATCCGCTTGGGCCATGGCTCTTAGGACATCTTTCCCCTTGTGTTCTCCATTGTTTGAGGCTTCCGCTGTTGCACAGTATGTTCAGGCTGCTTCGGCTTCTTGCTGTCCTATGTCGGACTTGCTGGTTCTCTGGGGGTCCCATGGTGGGCTTGCCTGGAAATGTCATGCCAATGTTCGGGGTTCCTCTCGTCGTGGTAGGCCACTGGTGTCGGGTTCGGGTTTGGTTCCTCCTTCGGACCCGCCTTCGTCTGGTCGACGCGGTGTTCACTCTGTGCAAGGTTCTGGGTCTCGTACGGGGCGCCGGCCTTTTCACGGTTTGCCCCATTGACGGGGCGATAGGGGGGAGGCTTGCGCTGTTTGCTCACGCCTGGTCCCACGATTTGTGGGCGTTTCGCACGGCCTCCAGTGGCGTTGGGTAGCCCCTCCCCCTGCGAGCAGTTCCAGGTTCTTGAAGTTCCAGGTCTCAGGAAATCTTCTCTATCAATTTTATCAATTCCTGTTACTATTTTGTATGTAGTGATCATATCACTCCTTTTTCTACTGTCTAATAGTTTTGGCATATTTAATGCCTCTGACCTCTCTTCGTTGCTCTTGTCCTTCAGTTCTGGGAGCCACTTAGTGGCATGTCTTTGCACCTTTTCCAGTTTGTTGATGTGCTTCTTAAGATATGGGCACCATATAACCGCTGCATATTCCAGCTTTGGGCTAACAAAAGTCGTGAAGAATTTCTTTAGTATTTCGCCATCCATGTACTGTATATAAAAGCAGTTCTGAAGTTAGAAAGCATAGCATAGGCCCCTCGCACAATGTTCTTAATGGTGATTGTTTTCTCTCTAGAACAACCCCTAGATTTCTTTCTTTATCAGACTTCTTTAACCCTTTAACTGCGCAACACATCATTTGATGTGTTCAGTGACTTGCAGTAACTTGCGCTCCACATCATATGATGTATTGGAGTACTACGCAAGATTTAAACGGCCCGCGGATACACGGGGTCACCACACCTTCATCAGGGCTCTTGTAAACAGACGCCCTTTTTAAAAAAAATCGTGGCCCAAATTCCCAGGTGTGAGGGGCCTCAGTATTGAGTGAGCAACCAAGCCTGACGCATGCAGCATGAGCTCACAGCACTGCTGTTCAGCTTGTGACCACAGCATCGCCTAAAAATGCCATAATATACATGTTCTTGCTACAGTATTATTTAGCGATGATATTATTACAGAAGACCCCTGACTGTGATAAAACTGACCAGGATTCTGATAATAGTAGGATTGTGGTGATATTTAGCGCTGTGCTCCATGGAGGGAGGAGTAATGCTGTGGGAGGGTGGTGGCGTTATCTTCTGACTGTGTGTGGCCACCTTTTATTGACTGCACTCAGCATACCAGCTTAGTGGTTCGCTATGGTGAACACAAATGTAGATACTTATATATAACGTGTGTATAGAGCAGGGGTCTCCAAACTTTTCAATGTAAGGGCCACATTATATATTTCCCATATTTATGCGGGCCGAAGGAATAAAAAATGAAAAAAAAAAAAAAAAAAAATCAGTGCCAGTAATTTAATTTCCTCAAATATTAAAGTATAAACATGGAAAACTTAAAACATATCTTTTTGGAAAAAATTAGGGTAAACTAAATAGATTCCTGCCTTTAGTTTTATGCAACCAAATTAGTGTGACGAATGATACTGTCGTTTTGACTTCAAAATTTCATTAAAATCAGGTTCCAGATTAGATGAGCCAATTGTAAGAATTGATTTCAAGTGATCATCAGACAAATTTGCTCGATAGTTAGATTTCACATACTTCATTTTGGAAAATGTTTGTTCACACAAGTATGTTGAACCAAAAATGGACACAAAACTACAAGCAAACTTTATCAAATTTGGAAACTGATCTGGCTGCAGGCATTTATAAAACTCAATCAGATTTCCTTCTCTATACTTATCTTTCAGTCTGTCATCTGCCTGGAGATCAATAATTTCCATTTGAAATTGAGTTGGAAGATTTTCAGCATTGCAGTCAAATGGATTATGAAAGAGCCTGATTTCATTTGCTTTGGCATCAAGGTCAGCAAATCGCTTCTGAAACTGTTTTTTCAAATCTGAAATTATTTCATTTGCAAATGAAAAAGGAAATTCAACTTTACTTTCTGCATGAAATTTTTCACAACATGGAAAATGAGCAAAATTCTTAACCTTCACCTGGCCTTCAAGTAGCGCAAGTTTTGCTCTGAATGCCTTGACATGAACAAAGTAGTCACTGATCAAATTTGTTTTGCCTTGCAATTTCAGATTCAAGTTATTCATATGACCTGTCATATCTGCAAAAAATGCCAATTTCCAAATCCATTCACATTCTGATAATAATGGCTGAGGTTTATTTTTCTCTGTGAGAAATAAATCAATTTCTAATCTGAGCTCAAAGAAATGCAGCAAAACCTTTCCACAACTAAGCCATCTAACTGCTGTATAATAAGGCAAGTCAACAAACTCCGCATCAATTTCTTTCAAGAAATCACGGAACTGGCGATGGTTGAGTGCATGAGATCTAATGAAATTAACCACAGAAACAACAGGTTTCATGACACAAGACATATCAACATATTTTAGGCACAATGCTTGTTGATGGATAAGGCAATGCAAAAAAATGGGTTTTGAGAATCCTCCAACCTCACAAGCTGTTGTAATTTGCCCAACCAAACCCTTCTTTGTCCCAGACATATTCTTTCCTCCATCAATTGTCACACACTGCACTTGTTTCCATTCCAGGTTATATTCTGTCATAGTTTTACTTACTTCATTGAAAATGTCCTCTCCAGTTGTTGTGGTGTGCATGCTGTGAACTGATGCTAATTCTTGGGTCACATTAAATTCACTATCAACACCACGAATGAATACTAAGAGCTGAGAAGTATCACACACATCAGTTGATTCATCCAACGCAAGAGAATACCAACAAAATCTTTTTGTTTTTTCCTTTATTTGCCGAATTATGTCGCCTCCTAAATCTTCAATTCTACGAGCAACAGTATTTGACCCAAGACTTATCATTTTGAAGAGGTTTACTTTTTCTGGACATACCTCTCCTGCTGCTTCCACTATACACTCTTTTATGATACTACCATCAGTGAAAGGTTTTCCTTTTTTGGCCAACACATAGGCAACTTTGTAACTGGCTCTAGTTGAAGTTTCATTTTCAGATTTTTTCTTACTGAAAACAGCTTGTTGAGAATGCAGACTGTGCTGAAATGATTCAAACTTTTTAGTGCGTTCTGCTCCTGTGATGTGAGAATAACTTGAGCCATGTTTAGATTCATAGTGCCGACGAATATTGTATTCCTTCAGAACAGCAACACTGTCTCTACATATGAGGCATAAAGCTTTATCATTTGCTATCACAAAAAAGTACTTTATCTTCCATTCGTCATTGAACTGACGGCACTCACTGTCCACTTTTCTTTTCTTTATCTTTTCCATATCTGAAAACATAAGGGTAAAATAAATGAAATAAATTCTACAGGAAAAAAAACAGCTTGTATGTGGTGTTAAAAAGCATAGCATATTATTATAAAGTGGTAAATATTATGGCAACAGCTTTCGTTGATAAACTTAATGGTTACCATTTTAACTATTTTAAACATGCAATATTTTTGGCTACAATAGTATTATTGCTATTTTGTATAACTAAGATAAAGGTATTGTCAAAGTACAGAGAAAAGAATATTGTACAGTGTTTGTGCTCCCTGAAACAGAAGCAGCGAAGCCCCACTCGCCCTCCATCCCCACAATATACAGTTATACACAACTGATTGGTTGTAATGCACAACACATACCTACCAGTACTAGTATCTGTGCGTCACACTATCGAGAGAGAGGAAAACTGACTCGGGCTGAGCGCCACCAGTCAGCAGCCCCAGCTTTGAATAATTCTGCGATGCCATTCGTACGATAATTATTTTTTCAAGGCCACCACACAGGGATTTGTTTGGCGGGCCGGATGTGGCCCGCGGGCCATAGTTTGGAGACCCTGTTATAGGTGTAATAACAGCAATAGGAGTAGGTTGGGAGCC
>WNGS01168160.1:0-14095 GCA_020271785.1 Procambarus virginalis | reverse complement strand
TTATTTTTACGTGAACATTTATGTTACTTGAACATATATATCTCTCATTTTTTATTCAATTTACATGAAACTTACACCTTATATGTAAAGTTTGTCTCTAAAATCGTAAGGAAGCGTTTTTTCTTGAGTTCATTTATTGATTTTATAATAGCAATAAACATGATATATTTGCATAATTTTGGGGGGTAACTTAGACTATTTGTATTAGGAAAACTAAACACGTTTTGGAAAATCCCCTCCTATTGATCCTTTATTATATGCTAATGTGTCAGAAAAGTGTCATAGAATGATTATATCTGAAAGGCATGAGTAGGCCTGGTCAACGACCGGGACGCGGGGACGCTAAGCCCCGGAAGCACCTCAAGGTAACCTCAAGATAAGGTGTGGTTGTAAATATACACTTGAAAATGTGTAAAATTCGTTGAAAAAAATTAAAAAATTAAAAATCTCTTACTATTTAGGCTACAGTACTGAAACAGAGCAATTGCAGCCCTTTTCATATACAACTAAGAAAAAAAAATAATGGTTGACATTGAACAACAACTTTAGTTTTCCACAGTAACGGCCCCTTAACCCTTATGCTGTGCAATACTTATATAGGCGATGAGAGTAGCTGTCACGATGAGCTCACATCATACATAGGCGATTGAGGGTCCCACGCACTATTTAAATGTTCAGCGGCTACACTGGGTTCACATCAGCTTCCTCAAGGCTCTAATAAACAGACACCATTTAAAAAAAAAAATCATGGGCAACATTCCCGGGTGTGAAAGCCTCAGTACTGAGTGAGCCACTAAGGCTGGTGCACGCAGCATGAGCTCACAGCACTTCTGTTCAGCTTGTGACCACAGCATTGCCTAAAGCTGTCAAAATATATATGTAACTGCTATTATTTAGTGATGAAAGTATTACAAAGACACCTGACTGATAAAAATGACCAGGATTCTGATAATAGCAGGATTGTGGTGATAATTAGCGCTTTGCGTAGTATGGTAGGGAGGGAGGGAGGGAGGTTTGGTAGTACAGTACAACCTCGATTCAACATACTATATGGGACCAACCCCAGTTCGTTGGAGCGTTGGATTCGTTGCAAGAGGTGACCTTCAGGAGGCGTTTGTGTCAGTCTTTTTTTTTTTTGTTGTACACAATAAAAATGCATTATCATATTACATACTCTACCTATATATTACTTCTCTACTAAGAAATACTGTAATTCATAAATTTACCTTATTGTTGAAGTTATATCCATCTTGAAGTTTTGTGAAGTTATGAATGCTCTACAGTAAATACGTACTGCAGTGCATTATGCCGTTAGCACTGTGTTGAATAAACGTAGTTCTGCTGTATGTTGAGTACTACAATACAGTTTATGAAAACTATTGTACACAAAAATTACTGCAACTTTAATTTTAACACTGAGTACACACTTAAATTTAACACTTGTTCTAACTGTTCATGTTGCACACGATGTTTTTAGATGTTTGCATCAGCTTTGTTGGTGCTCGCTGCTGCTGTGAGTTCAGCCGCTTCTGAGCTGGTGCTGGCTGCTGTTGTACCAGTGCTGGGTACAACTGTGCTTGTGCTGGGTACGGCTGTTGTACCAGTGCTGGGTACAACTGTGCTCGTGCTGGGTATGGCTGTTCTCGTGCTGGGTACGGCTGTTCTCATGCTGGGTACGGCTGTTCTCGTGCTGGGTACGGCTGTTCTCGTGCTGGTTGATTTTCTGCTACTAGTTGTTGCAAAATATTGCTTCGTTTTTGGCATTAATAAGGCACTATTAGTAAGCCCCTGAGACATTTTGTTTTATAACCAAAGAGCTGTAGTAAAAAAATGGTCAATTCCACAATTATTCTTCCACCGGCAGATAAATACTGTACGTCAATCGCAGACAAAGCTAAGGGCACTGGGTGCATACTGTACGAATGCAGACTAAGTCTATACGCACACCCTTCAGTTGGCTGGTGTTTAAGCCTGATCCAGTAACATAAATTTCTCTTAAATATTCAATTTACATCAAATTATATATTTTTGTGTTATGTATTTAGTTTAGCAACATTATTACGATAATAAGAGCTATAAAAAATACTTATTTTGAAACTGATTTATTTATTTCATTATTTCAAAGCCATAGGTCACTGAACTGTGGCGACGAAATCGAACAAAACACCGCCTGGTGTTGTGTTCGATTTCCAGTAGCATATGTTTCTCTCAAATATTCAATTTACATCAAATTATATATTTTTGGGTTACATATTCAGTTTAGCAACATTATTACGGTAATAAGAGCTATAAAAAATACTTTGGAACTAATTTATTAATTTTATTATTTCGAAGCCGTAGATCGCTGAACTGTGGCGACGAAATCGAACACAACACAACAAGCATGGTGTATGGACAGGGATTAGACACGTCCACTCGTGCTGGAGTTGTGCTGCAAATAACGTGAACAATTTCTCAAATAGGAGATATCTACCTTATTACAGCATATTTTTGGTCTTATTTAGTTTTGTTTAATTAGGATTGATTTATGATTGATAGGAAATGATTTATTAATGTGAAACGTTCAAAGTCATGGGTCACTGAACTATGACAACACAGACGAAAGTGAGTGAAACCTCACTGTAAAGTGAAGTTTACTGTACAGTATTCCCTTATCTGTCTACCCTCACTCGTCTTGTTTCATCACAGAAAATGTATAAGAAGATTTCAACATATTAGCTAGCTATTCACGCTTCAGCCTTTAAATTAATTTACAAAGATACGTGTGCCACAAATCGGTGAACGAAAATCATTGAAACTCAGTCGTACACTTCTGTGGACCACTTTGGCTGGTGTTTGGTTAATATGCGTCACTTCTTGTGGACCATTCTGGCTGGTGTTTGGTTCATATGATTCACTTGTTGTGTGGTCCACTTGTGTGATCCAACTTGTCTTATGAAGGAATTATTAATTGTAATCTGTGATAGAATGAGACAGTTTTCCACCACTCTGTGAACTCTGTCCCAACATCGTAAGCTTGTGGACCACTTGTGTGGTCCACTTGTGTGGTCCACTTGTGTGGTCCATTTGTGTGATCCATTTGTGTGATCTAACTTGTCATATGAAGGAATTATTAATTGTAATCTGTGATGGGATGGTAAAGTTTTCTACCACTGTGAACTCTGTCCCAACATCGTAAAATTGTGGACCACTTGTGGACCACATGTGCGGTCCACTTGTGTGGTCCACTTGTGTGATCGAACTTGTCATATGAAGGAATTAATAATTGTAATCTGTGATAGAATGTGAAACTTTTCCACCAGTCTGTGAACTCTGTCTCGACGTCGTAAGCAAATCCGAACATCCCCCGCTTCGGCGAACCATTGTTCGTCGAACAGGGTGAGTAAATCCGGCCTGAAAAGTGTGCGAACTAGCCGGAGATTCGTTGAATCGGGGTACGTTGAATCGAGGTTGTACTGTATCTTGGTGAGGGAGGGAGGTAGCGTCATCTGCTGACTGTGTGTGGCCACCTGTTATTGTATGGACTCACCATACCAGCTTAGTGGTTCTCTATGGTTAACATAAATGTAGATACTTATATATAACATGTGCATTAGTGTAATAACAAGGAGCCATTTCTGGGGGAGCCCCGTCGGCTCCCCGGAGCTATCCCAGGCTGATATGCTAATGTCAGACTTTGGCATCAGTCATGTGTATGGAGTTCTTAGGACTGCCGGGAACCACGGCCAGAACCGGGCCCCCTCAGAGAGGCAAGGGGAGCAATGGCCTATAGAAGCCCCCGTGTGGTTGGAAGCATTCTATGTCTGCCATCGACCGGGACAGGCACCCAGAAAGGTAAGCGCCCCAAAACAAACCCCTATTCTGGTTAAAATTGCTACCAAAAGCCGAACTAGTGGATAGAACTCCCCAAAGAAAAACGAGCAAACTAGTGTGACGTCACACGCTGCCGCGCCACTGTCTGCGCAGCTCCCCCCTCCCCGGGAGGGGGAAGGGGGAGCCCCAGACCCTCCGCGCCGGCTACCCACACCTCAGTTCTTGAGGCTGATGCTATAGGCGAAGGTCGTGTGCTCTGGCTCCGGTGTTCGCTACGACACTGTGCTTGCGTGTGGTGTTTGTTTTCTGGGTGCGAGAGCCAGGAGTAATTTTTGGTACTCGGGCTGCATGCGCCTAGGGTTTCCTTCCCTAGGTGCCCTGTAAGTACTACCCTTGGGGCTTGGGGCCACCTTCCACAGGCTGTCCCACGATTCGTGGGCCTTTCAGGTCGTGTCTCGCGGTCTGCGGTGGCGTTGGGTGGCCCCTCCCCCTTTAGGGGGTCGGGGCTGGCAGGGCAAGTTTCTTCCCCTGCGCTCCGTCGCGTCGTCTTGGAGTGGGTACGTTTGGGCGTCGTCGAAACGACGTCGTCCCTCAGATGGGTTTCCCGTCTGTTTCCGGTTCCGAAACGGGAGGACTGCACGGACCTGAGGTTCATTCTGGACTTGTCCCGCCTGAACCCCTGGGTTCATTGCCCCTCCTTCCGGATGACTACGCTGTCTCAGGTTCGGCTCCTTTTGGAGCCGGGCGCTTGGATGGTGTCCCTGGACCTCCGGGACGCTTAGTGGCATGTCCCGATTCATCCGCGGTTCAGGGACTGGCTCGGTTTTGTGGTGGGGCGTCAGAGTTACCGCTTTCGTTGTCTCCCGTTCGGGTTGAACCTGGCACCTCGCGTGTTCACGCACCTTACACGGGTAGTCGTGGCTCGGTTGCATCTCCTAGGAGTTCGGGTGTTGGCCTACCTCGACGACTGGCTGGTTTGGGCTCCCAGCCGGTCCGCTTGCTTGCTAGCCAGGGATTTGGTTCTTTCCCAGCTCGCGGGGTTCGGGTTCTTGGTGAACTGGAGGAAGTCCCATCTGGTTCCATCTCGGGTTCGGACTTGGCTGGGCCTCGTTTGGGACTCTCGCACCTCCTCCTTGTCTCTCCCTCCGGAGTCTCTCCAGCGGCTGCGGTCCCGCCTTCGTCTGTTTCTGGTGGGCCCTCGGGTCACCCGGCGGTTGCTCGAGGGGCTGTGCGGGAGCCTGAACTTCGCGATGCTGGTCTACCCGCCGGGTCGGGTTTGGCTTCGTCGGCTGTTCTGGTTCCTTCGGGGTCACCCCTTCCGCCTCTCTCGCGATCGCAAGGTTCGACCCCCGGGGCCTTGCGTCGGTTGCTGCGTCACCGGCTTCCTCTTCGGGTTTTTCGGGGTTCGGTGCCATGGCGCCTACCCGAGCCCTCGCTCGATGTGTACATGGATGCGTCGTCTCTAGGCTGGGGTTTTGTGACCAGTGCTCACCAGGCCGGCCAGGGGCGTTGGGGTCCATCCTTCCGTCGAGCTCACAGCACGGTGCGGGAGTTCGCGGCGGTGTGGTTTGCTCTTCGGAGGATTCGGGTGGCCCGCGGATCAACGATCCGGCTCCATTCGGACTGCTCTCCGGTGGTTCATTGCCTGAACCGCGGGGGTTCGATGCGGTCCTTGTCTCTTTGGGGTTGGTCGCTTCGGGTGACTCGTCTGCTGAGTTTTCGGGGTTTGGCTCTCCTGGCTGTTCACGTACGGGGCGTGTCCAACGTCTTGGCGGACGCCCTGTCTCGCTTCGTTCCCCTCTCCACGGAGTGGACGGTCGACGACGAGTCCTTCCGCTGGCTTTGCCAGACGTTCGGGCGTCCTGAGGTGGACCTCTTCGCGTCGGCGTGGTCGCGGCGTCTTCCCGTGTATGCGGCGCCCTTCCCCAATCGCGAGGCCGTCGGAGTCGACGCCTTGCGGCTCGACTGGTCGAGGTGGAGGTTCCTGTACCTCTTTCCCCCGGTTCAGCTGTTGCTCCAGGTCCTGACTCGCTTAGAGACTTACCAGGGGAGAGTTGTCCTTCTGGCCCCTTGGTGGCCGGCCCAGCCTTGGTTTCCGGTGCTAGTTGCTCGGTGTCCGAACCCGAGGGTTTTTCCGCGGCTCCGCCTCTTTCAGCAGATCGGGCCGGTGCGTCACGTGGCTGGTTTGATCTTCTCCTCGAGTCTTCACGTATGGTATTTTTGACTCGAGTTCATCATCATCACTATGGTGATCAGGTGGCCTCCTTGTTGGTGTCTCGCCTGCGGGCTTCATCTCGGCGGCAGTATGAAGTTTCCTGGCGGTCCTTCTCTTTCTTTTTGCGTCTTCGTCGTGTTCATTCCTTGTCTGTTCGGGTGGTCTTGTCCTTCCTCTCGTGGTTGTTTCAGGACCGTCATCTTATGCCTAACACTGTCGCCTCCTATCGTGCGACGCTGGCGGAGCCGCTTCAGCTTGCTTTCGGTATCCATGTCACGTCTGCGCCGTTTCGCAAGCTGTCTCGTGCTTTGTTTCACCTCCGGCCTGCTCATGCGCCGCCTGAGCCGTCCTAGTCTTTGGACAGGGTGCTCGCTTTCCTTTCGTCTCCTCGTTTCGTTGTGGCCCCTTCGGTCCAGGATTGTTTTTCCAAGGCTCTTTTCTTGTTGGCTTTGGCCTCTGGGGTCGGGTCGGGGAGCTTCATGCTCTCCTCCGGCGCAGGGGCTTCTGCTCTTTTGGTCGTGGTGATAGTTTTGTTCGCTTGCAGCCGTCTCCTTCTTTTCTGGCAAAGAATGAGACTGCTGCGTTCCGGAGGGGTCCGTGGGTGGTTGATGCTTGGTTGGTCAGGCCGGGGGTGCATCATGTTTTGTGTCCGGTTGCGGCGCTTCGCCGTTATTTGCGCGCCACGGCTTCTGTGTCCGGGACGCGCTCTGGGTTGATCCGGTTTCCCTTCTTCCCTGTTCGCGGGTGCGGGTCTCTCAGGTCGTCCGCAGGGTTATTAAGTCCAGCCAGCCTGCGGTCTATCCCCGTGCCCATGACGTTCGGAAGTTCGCGGCGCTTGCTGCCGTCTTTGGGAATATGTCTTGGTCTGATATTCGGGCGCGGGGTTTTTGGCGGTCGAACAGGGTCCTGGCTGCTCGTTACCTTGTCAATGTCCTGGGCCCCGGCGGGCCTGTGTTGCTTTGGGTCGGCGGTTGCAGCCAGTTGTCTCGGCTTCGAGTTGAGGAGTGAGCGACGAACGCCCTCCCGTGTAAGTCCCTCTTTTTCCGTCTGTGGGTAGTTAGACCCAGACGGCTTCTTTATGATGACATTCAAGCTGCAGATAATTATAACAGATATTAGCACAAACTCTAAGACTTTGAAAGAGAAATTGACAATATGCCATGCACTCAGCTCCTGGGCCTGACTCATGGAATTCAATATTCATAAAGAAATGTAAAGTACCAGTAGCGAGAGCACTCACCGTAATATGGAGAAAGAGCCTGGATACAGGGGAGATACCAACAACACTTAAATCTGCAGATATAGCTCCGTTGCACAAGGGGGGACTAAAGCCTTGGCAAAAAATATAGCCAGTTGCACTAACATCACACATAATAAAAGTGTTTGAAAGAGTGATTAGGAATCAATTTCTAGTTTTATGGAAAACAATGAATTGCACAATCCAGGACAACATGGATTCAGAGCGGGAAGATCCTGTCTGTCAGTTACTCAACCACTATGACAAAATCACAGTAGCCCTAGAAGAAAAGCAAAATGCAGATGTGGTATACACAGACTTTGCAAAGGCTTTCGACAAATGTGACCATGGGGTGATAGCTTACAAAATGAGGTCAATGGGAATAACTGGAAAAGTAGGACGCTGGATACTCAATTTCCTGTCGAACAGAACACANATTGCCGAATAAGAGGATAGAACTCTCCATGAAGAAAAACGATCAAATGAGCATGACGTCATCTAGTTACTAACGTGCCACTGCCACTGTCTGCTCAACCTGCCCCCATCCCCGGAAGGGGAAGCCCCAGACCCCCCGCCGGCTACCCAAGCCTGTCTAGTATCAACTAGTATGACCTCACCCGTCATCACACCGCTGTCTGTGCAGCTCTTCCCTCCCTGGGAGGGGGAAGGGGTAACACCACACCCACCACGCCGGTGACCCACACCTCAGTTCGTGGGGCTGATGCTATTGACTCGGTTGTGTGCTCTGGCTCCGGTCTTTTGCGGCGCTGTGCCTTGTGTGTGGTTGCTGTCCTCAGGTGTGCGATAGCCAGGAGTTATTCTTCAGTACTCGGGCTGCATGCGCCTAGGGTTTCCTTCACTAGGTGCCTTGTAAGTACTGCCCTTGGAGCTTGGGGTTACCTTCCACAAGTTCCTCGGGGTCTGCCTCTGTGTGTCTATTTCACTGCTCGGTTTTTTGGCCGCCCTTAGGGTACTTGGGTGTTTTGTCTCTCTCATTTACCTTAGGGTAAGAGGCAGTTTTTGCACTGGTTGGGGTGCAAGGTGCTGCTTAGCTAGTTGTCACCTATCACAGCGGTTGGCTCTGTTCCTTGGGGTACGTTGTCCTCTTGCAGGGGTTTTGTTTTTCTTTGTTCTTGCTTAGGTGGGGGGTTCTGCCCTACTTGCCACTGGTGTTTGGCCTCACCCTGACAATTGGTGGTGCCCCCTGCTTGGTTCCCATGAGTGTACACGTCCCTGGGGTTCAGCTATAGTCTGTTTGGTTGGTAGTTTTTGGGTGCCGGTTAGCAGTACCCTGCCTTCGTTTACATGGGCGCGAGTCCTCTTAAGGTAAACGCTCAGGACCCTGGGAATCCCCTAGGGGACGCGTGGGTTCGATGGATGTGACCTCAGGGTCCCCCCCTCACTTCGTGCGAGTTTGAGGGTTGTTCGGTTCCCTTGTCTCAGGGCGACCTTCACTGTTTCTGGGGGGAACCCCTACGGCTCCCTGGAGCTTACCAGGCTGATATGCTAATGTCAGACTTTAGCATCAGTCATGTGTACGGAGGTCTTATGGGCCTACCGGGGACCACGAGCCAGAACCTGGCCCCTTCAGAGAGGCAAGGGGAGCAATGGCCTATAGAAACCCCTGTGTGGTTGGAAGCATTCTATGTCTGCCATCGACTGAGTTAGGCACCCAGAAAGGTAGGTGTCCCAAAACAAAAACCTATTCTGGTGAAAATTGCAACCAAAAACCAAATGAGTGGATAGAACTCCCCAAACAAAAACGAGCAAACTAGTATGACGTTACCCATCATTGCGCTGCTGTCTGCGCAGCTCCCCCCTCCCCGGGAGGGGAAAGGGGTAGCCCCAGACCTACCACGCCGGCGATCCACATCCCAGTTCTTCGGCTGATGCTAATGGCACTGGTTGTGTACTCCGGCTCCAGTGGTTGTTTCAGCACTGTACCTAGAGTGTGGTGTCTGTCTTCTAGGTGGTGCGTGAGCCGGGAGTGAGTCTCCAGTATTCGGGCTGCATGTGCCTAGGGTTCCCTTCCCTAGGTGCCCTGTAAGTACTGCCCTTGGGGCTTGGGGTTACCTTCCACAAGTTCCTTGGGTCCTGCTTCTGCTAGGCCATTTGCTGCTCGGTTTTCGGCCGCCCTTTGTGTGATAGGGGGTTCTGTCTCCCTTGTTCACCTTAGGGTAAGGGGCAGTTTGCACTGGCGGGGTGCAGGGTGCTGGGCAGCTGGTTTTCACCAATCATAGCGGCCGGCTCTGTTCCGCCTGGGTAAGCTGTAATCTTGCGGGGTTTTCTTTTTCTTTTTGTTTGTCTACCTGGTTGGGGGCTCTGCCTTTGGTTCTTTCCCCCTTTCTGCCGAGTTCTCTTCCTTCTTCTGGTGGTTCCCCCTGCTAGGTCCCCATGAGTGTACACGTCCCGGGGGTTCAGCTCTTAGAATGTTGTTTGGTAGCCATGGGCGCGGTTAGCAGTACCCTGCCTGAGATTACCTGAGTGCAAGTCCTCTTATAGTAAACGTTCGGGACCCTGAGAAGCCCCTAGGGGGAGCGTGGGCCCATTAGATGTGGCCCCGGAGTCCCCCCCTCGCTTTGTGCGAGTTCGAGGGTTGCTCTGTCCCCTTGTCTCAGGGTGACTCACAATTTTGCCTCCGTCTGCAGCCTGTGGGGTCGGTGACACCTTCGGCCCAGGGTCCTGCAAGTTTTATTGCTTGTTTGTGACTCGGTTACCCAGTCTTATGCTGACTGTGGGTGCAGGCTGCATGGGCATTGCACATTCTCAAAAAAGATAGAGAGAAGCTGAAACTGAACCTCGCCGAGGCAAAACGTTTAAATGAGAGCAGGAATGAAGAAGAAATCAATTTTTTTTCTACAAAGTGATAGGGGTAGGCAGACCAGTAAAGTGGTACATAAAGGCAAACCAACAAAATCATTAGAGAAAGGGGGAGTGAAAAATAAGAAGAGGGGGAACAAGTTCCTGAAGATTGCATACACCAACATAGATGGAGTAAGATCAAAGATACTGGAGTTAAGTGATGTAATACAGCTGCAGACACCAGACATTGTTGCACTCACGGAGACAAAACTTGAAGATGTTATTTTAAATGAGGTCATATTCCCAAGGGGCTACTCAATTTGGAGACGGGACAGAAAAATTAGGAAAGGCGGTGGCGTTGCTGTGCTGGTGAAAGAACACCTAAAGGTGAACGAAATAATGACTACCAATCCACAAGAAGTTGACATAATAGCACTAGAGATCTGCCATGAGGATGATAAACTAATGATCATAAATGCATATAGTCCACCGCTAAGCAGCACATGGTCAAAGGAGGAGCTAGATAGTAAACGAGAAGGTCTTATAACAATAATGAGAGAGATCATAGCGAGAGCGGATAACGATAGTTCACGACTGTTGATAGTCGGCGACTTCAACTTGAAATCCATAGACTGGGAAGCATATGAAGCTAAAACAGAAGATTTCTGGACCTGTAAATTTGTAGACCTCATCCTGGAAACATTCTTGTATCAACATGTTAAACAAGCTACGAGGATGAGGGAAGGGGACGTTCCCTCCATGCTAGATTTGATATTTACCAGGAAGGAGGAAGAAATATTTGACATTCAGTACCTTCCTCCCTTGGGTAAAAGTGACCATGTCTTTTTGGGAATAAAGTATGCAATGCGTTATAATCTGGAAGAAAATATGACGGTCGATGCAATTGAAAAACCTGACTTTAGGAGAGGACATTATGGCAACCTTAGAAATTTTTTTAGTGAGTATAATTGGACAGACTTGTTGCTAGGCAAGGAAGTGAATGAGATGTATGTCAAGTTTTGTGAAATATATGATAAAGGCACAAAAAAATTTATACCAAAACAGAGAAGCAGAACTAGGAAACAGGATTGGTTCAACAGAAAGTGCGAGAGGGCCAGAGACCAAAAGACACAAAATGGAATCAATACAGGAAGAGGCCAAACCCCCAAACATACCAGCGATACAAAGATGCGAGAAACAACTACACGGCAGTGAGGAGAGAGGCAGAAAGAAATTTTGAAAAAGGGATTGCAGACAAATGTAAAACAGAACCAGGTCTATTCTATAAATTCATAAACAACAAATTGCAGGTAAAGGATAATATTCAGAGGTTGAAAATGGGAAATAGATTCACGGAAAATGAAAAGGAAATGTGTGAAACATTAAACGAAAAGTTCCAAAGTGTGTTTGTACAAAATGAAATCTTCAGGGAACCAGATACAATAAGAATTCCAGAGAACAACATAGAGCACATAGAGGTGTCTAGAGACGAAGTGGAAAAAAATGCTCAAGGAGCTAAATAAGAACAAAGCAGTTGGTCCAGATGGAGTTTCACCATGGGTTCTGAGAGAATGTGCACCTGAGCTCAGCATTCCTCTTCAACTGATTTTTCAGGCATCCCTGTTTACAGGAGTTGTAGCTGATGTGTGGAAAAAGGCTAACATAGTTCCAATCTACAAAAGTGGAAGCAGGGAAGACCCCCTTAATTATAGACCGGTATCATTGACAAGTGTAATAGTCAAAATATTGGAAAAAATAATTAAAACTAAATGGGTAGAACACCTGGAGAGAAATGATATAATATCAGACAGACAGTATGGTTTTCGATCTGGAAGATCCTGTGTATCGAATTTACTCAGTTTTTATGATCGAGCAACAGAGATATTACAGGAAAGAGATGGTTGGGTTGACTGCATCTATCTGGACCTAAAAAAGGCTTTCGACAGAGTTCCACATAAGAGGTTGTTCTGGAAACTGGAAAATATTGGAGGAGTGACAGGTAACTTCTAACATGGATGAAAAATTTTCTGACTGATAGAAAAATGAGGGCTGTGATCAGAGGCAATGTATCGGACTGGAGAAATGTCACAAGTGGAGTACCACAGGGTTCAGTTCTTGCACCAGTGATGTTTATTGTCTACATAAATGATCTACCAGTTGGTATACAGAATTATATGAACATGTTTGCTGATGATGCTAAGATAATAGGAAGGATAAGAAACTTAGATGATTGTCATGCCCTTCAAGATGACCTGGACAAAATAAGTATATGGAGCACCACTTGGCAAATGGAATTTAATGTTAATAAATGCCATGTTATGGAATGTGGAATAGGAGAACACAGACCCCACACAACCTATATATTATGTGAGAAATCTTTAAAGAATTCTGATAAAGAAAGAGATCTAGGGGTGGTTCTAGATAGAAAACTATCACCTGAGGACCACATAAAGAATATTGTGCGAGGAGCCTATGCCACGCTTTCTAACTTCAGAATTGCTTTTAAATACATGGATGGCGATATACTAAAGAAATTGTTCACGACTTTTGTTAGGCCAAAGCTAGAATATGCAGCGGTTGTGTGGTGCCCATATCTTAAGAAGCACATCAACAAACTGGAAAAGGTGCAAAGACATGCTACTAAGTGGCTCCCAGAACTGAAGGGCAAGAGCTACGAAGAGAGGTTAGAGGCATTAAATATGCCAAAACTAGAAGACAGAAGAAAAAGAGGTGATATGATCACTACATACAAAATAGTAACAGGAATTGATAAAATTGATAGGGAAGATTTCCTGAGACCTGGAACTTTAAGAACACGAGGTCATAGATATAAACTAGCTAAACACAGTTGCCGAAGAAATATAAGAAAATTCACTTTCGCAAACAGAGTGGTAGACGGTTGGAACAAGTTAGGGGAGGTTGTGGTGGAGGCCAAGACCGTCAGTAGTTTCAAAGCGTTATATGACAAAGAGTGCTGGGAAGATGGGACACCACGAGCGTAGCTCTCATCCTGTAACTGCACTTAGGTAATTACATTGGGTTTCAGTGGCAGCGCACTAGTTGTTTGCTCCCCGGAGCCCCGAGGCTGCCCCGTTTTCGTTGGTGGTCTTGTCGGGTGCCCTCCCCCCCTTCCTCCCTACATCTGGGTCTTTACCATCTGTGGGTTCGGGGTCGGGGCGGGGTTTCCATGGTTTTGAGACTCGGTTGGTCTCAGGGACTTCCCCTTCTGGGGTAGCGACGTGGCATTCGAGCCTGTTTCCTCCAGCCGTGTTGTAAGAGTCTGCCAGTGGGCTCCCTTCCTTAGTGCTTTTCACAGCTGCCCCAGTTTTTCTTGAGGCTGGGGCTTTGGGGGGACAGCTCGGCCCGGGGCCTGCCGGGTGGGTTCCCGGGGCTGGGGTGGGCTGACGTGGGGGGCCTCAGGCCCGGTTGGTCCCTGCCGGGGTTTTTCAACCCCTCTGGTTTTGCGGTTTTGTGGAGTGGGGTTTTCCTTACCCCCTCTCCACACGAGTATTTGGCATCGCCCCTCCCTGGGCTTGCTTCCTTGTCCATTATGCCCATTGCTTCCGTCCTGCCAGTGGGTGTTTTCTACATTTTTCACCCTTTTTCCTGGGACGGGACTTCTCCGTCATGTCCCCTCTTCTTGGGGTTCTGCTTGACCTTTGGTCTTAGGTGCGACTGGGTTTTTCTGTGCCTTCGTGTTTGCTTCTATGTGTTCTCGAAGGTTCTGGATGGTTTTGCTCCTTCCCGTTTTACTGGTACGTCTGTCGTCGTTCCAGTGGGCTTCCCTCCAGTCCTTTCTAGGGCTTGTGGATCCTATTCCGGGCAGCTTCTGGGTTTTTGGCCTTCTCATTCATTTGTTCATATCTCTTCTGTCTGTGCTGTGTCTCGGCACTGCTCGTTTTCCTTGCGTTCTGGTCCGGGATTCCGGATTGGGCTGCTTGTAGCCGGATTGGGCTGCTTGTAGCCGGATTGGGCTGCTTGTAGCTGGATTGGGCTGCTTGTAGCCGGATTGGGCTGCTTGTAGCCGG
>WNGS01168158.1:17016-34475 GCA_020271785.1 Procambarus virginalis | reverse complement strand
TACATTAAGCATTAGGCTTAGTTTCTGGAGAAACGTTTAGGGAAGTTTCAAATGGTCAGTTTCAGTGACGCAAATAAGGATTTACAAAGGATAAGAATGTAAAGGTTGTTTAAAGGAACGTTTCAAATTGATTCTGTGAACCCATTAAGTTTTACGGTGAGTAGATATGCATGTCGAGGTAGTGCAAGCATGAACGAACGTTTAGGGTGTGTGAAATACAGTAACTGTTAGCAATGAATTCTTTCCCGTACAAGTGTACAACCCCAGTCGTGACTGTCTCCTCCCCCCCCCCCCCCCTCATCCGTCAGCTGACAGTCNCTGCACTACCTGCACGGCGGGATGACTTCAAGGTAAAGGAACGTGACTTACCTACGTTCGAACCACAAGAAGCTGAGGTGTTCTTCGAACACTTTGAATGGATAGCAACTCTGAAGGAGTGGCCAGAAGATGATTGGGCTGCTCTGGTCCAGGGCAGGTTGACTGGTGAGGCCCGGAAGCCTGCAACATGCTGGACCTAGAGGAGTTGTGCTAGTTACGACGCGATTAAGAATGCAGTGCTCCACTCATTCCGGCTGACTCCGGAGATGTACCGGAAGCGGTTCAGAGAGTGTACAAGAGCGTCGGGAAAGTCTTACACAGAGACCGCCAGGGATATGGAACGGAAATTCCTACGACGGTTGAAGGCGGAGGAAGCGGATTCGGCGGATGAGATCAAACGACTGATAGTGATGAAGTTTATGTCAGTGCTCCATCCTGAGTTGCGAGTAAGGGTGAGAGAAGCGGGTATTAAGGACCTGAAGGCTGCAGCGGACTGAGCCGACGTGCTGGAGGATGCACTACATCTCAGGAGGGAGGGGCCGCCAGACACTCGCCTTACCCGAGGTCGGGAGGGAACTTTAGGAGTTCAGGAGGAGCGAGGACAGGTGGGGACTCTCCCAAAAGTAGTGTGCCCGATGAAGTAACCCGGTTCAAGAGCTCAAGGGACGCGGGGAGTTAGCCCCAAGCTGTGAGCAGTGGACCTAGCTCGGGAGCGAGTGCTGCTGCCCGGGAACCGACGACGGGGAGTCCTAGGAGGACCCAGGGAACCTCTACCGCTGGTGCTGCCAGGGTGACTGGTAGAGGGTCGCCCAGGAGAGGCGGTCGGTGTTACAACTGTGGGGGACGAGGACACTTTGCAAGGGAGTGCGGTCGTCCAAGGCACGGTGGGAACGTGGCTTTCGCGAGGATAGGAAGCGAAGAAGCCAACGATAATTCAGGTGATATGCCAGTGAATCCTTTCTCCCTTTTTTAAAGGGAGAAGAGGATTCACCCCTTTGTGTGTGAGGAGACAGTGAAGATAAGAGGAGCTGATCCTGTGCCAGCGAGGATGCTGAGGGACACGGGATCCGACTTCACCCTTGTTAGTGAATCCCTCTTCCCCGAGGACTACAGAAGTTCCAGTACAGGGGAAGCCCTGATAAGAACGTTGGGGGGGACAGGTGAGGATGCCCCTTCATAAGGTAACTCTTAATTCTGACTATGGTTGTCAGACTCTCATGGTAGGGGTCTGGGCTTCACTGCCCAGGATGGATGCTCAGGTGATCCTAGGGAACGACTCCTGTGGAGGATGTGTTCTCCCGAAATTGATTAAGGGCAAAGAATGTATAGAGCCCTATCGACATAGCAGCACGACGGACGCCAGCAGTGCGCAACGGAAATTGCGAGAGTGGCTTTTCTGGTATACGCGGTGACGTCGAGACAGGACGACAGGGAAGATGACATGAACGGATCCGGTCACGCCGAGGAGAACATACCGGGTGACCTGGGCTCGATCATTTGTTCCGAAAAGGAGGCCAGAGGACAAGTACTAGGTGAGTAAGAGTTGAATAGGAGTATCCAAGTTGCTCTCACCAGTCCTCTAGGTATTGACAGCGCCCGTCTTGGTGAGCTGCAAAAGGCGGAGTTTCCGGAGTTGGTACGGGAGGCGGAAGGAGGTCTCGCCGGACCCAAGTCGCCGACTCGCCGACTCGCTTCTTCATGGAGAAGGGGGTGCTAATGAGGCAGTGGAGGCCATTGAGAGAAGAAGCGGGTGGCGATATGCTGAAAGTGAGGCGTCAGGTGGTGGTGCCAGCGCAGTACAGAGGCACGGTGCTAAAGCTTGCACACTCAGTTGATCCCGCGGGACACTTGGGAGTGACCATGACCTTAAATCGGCTTTGGGATCATTTTTATTGGCCGGGAATGGACGCTGATGTAAGGAGAGTTTGCAAGACACGTTTCTCGTGTCAAAGGGCGGGGAAGAATACCCCTGCCATCCCGAAAGCCCTTTGGTTCCAGTTCTTGCGATTGGCCCGGCGTTTGAACGCCTAATAATCGATGTCGTGGAACCATTACCTAGCACGAAAAAGGGAAATAATTACTTATTGACTATCGTGTGTGCTTCGACTAGATTTCCAGAGGCGATCCCAGTGCGGAAGGTAACATCAAGATGCGTCATTGGACACCTTCATCGGTTCTTTGCCTGGGTAGGAGTGCCCAAGGAAATCCAGTCCGACTACGGAAGTATTTTCCAGTCGAAATGGTTTAGGCACGCTGTTGCAAGCTGGGGAAAAGCACAAATACGATCGTCACCTTATAGACCTCAGTCGCAGGGAGCGATCGAGCGGTTCCACTCCACCCTGACAACCGTCTTGAGAGTATATTGTGCGGAATGGGATGAGGCTGTCTACCCAGCCCTGTTTGCAATCAGAGATGCTATAGTTGAGTCTCTGGGATTCTCTCCATTCCAACTAGTGTTTGGGCACGAAGTGACGAACCCATTAGTGATGCTGAAGGAGCAGTTGACTGCGACTAAGACGTTAGTGACAGTGGAGGAGTTTCCGGTTTCAAGACCCTAGAGCAGGCAAGCAGGGGGTTGAAGACAGGGGCGAGGATGCAGAAATCTTGAGCAAGGAACTGGAGACGAGGTGAAGAGGGGAGATGAAAGATCGGTGGCCCAACCACCGTGGGTAAGAATTGCAGCTGATGCTGCGGTTTGGTGGTAGAGGGGAGTCTCATGGGTGCTCGCAGATGTGTCTTGTAAGAGGCAGGGCTTCTCGTCGCGGTGTTCTTTTCAGCTTTTTGTTGGTGTTCTACTGATTCCTTGATTTACTCGGGCGCAGATCGTCGGTGTTTTTCTTCTTCCCAGCCTTCCTGGTCTGTTTGTAGGTTTTGCTTCGCGTTGATACGGTGAGGCTATTGTTGGAGGTAGCTTCCAGCCGGAAATCTTCAGTTGTGTAGGGGTGTTTCAGTGGAGGAGGTGGTGTTCCCACCGAGACGCCTTCATCTGATGAGTCAGCTGACTCAGAAGTAGATGCAGTGAATCTTGAGGGTCGAGTTCTTGCCTGTTGAGGCATGATGGAAATTGCAGCTGATTTAGGACGTTGAGAGGGTTCGCACACGAGAGGTTAAACTGTAGCAGTAGTCGATAGAGGAGGCGTCGGCGTCTGGGTGGCTTGTGATAAAGTTGCTGGAGGGGCAGGCTTTGCTGTTGATAGTAGATCCGTGAGCACGGCGGCGTTCACGGTGATGTCAGGGACCGAGACTGTGTCTTAAGAACGTGAAGTGGTGTTGGTGAAGACTTCTTCTGGAACTATGAAAGCTGGAAGACCATTTGCTTTGTATAGAATATTTAATATTCTTACGTATTCCTGGGGGTTATTGCAAGCTATCATGCTGGCCGCCGATGTTAATGCTTGAACTGTGCTGTTCAGTGGTTGGTCGGTGTGGGCCGGGGGTGATGTGTGGTAGTGGGTTTAATGTCCAGTAGTGAAGTATGTGCTTTTAATACATACTCACACTTGCTCATACTTCACATTAATAGAAATAAACTCTATATTAATATTGTTGAAGTGACTTGTGAATTATTTGTGAGAGACGGCCTCATGTCAGGTGAGGTGAATGACGTCACAGGTAGTTGACCCATCAGGCCAAGCTAGTCAAGAGGCGCGGCGGGCAGTGTGGCGCGGGCCGGCGTGGGGAGAGGTGCTGCTCACCGCCCGCCTCATTGGTTTTACTAAATTAGTCACCTGGACAGTCCTGTGCATGAGGTTACCTGCGCCAGACTTACAGGCAAGTTACTCTAGATGATTAGTTATTTTATCACAGGGTATTCTGTTGGTAGAATAGTCTATATTTGTTGACTGTCTAAATAGCATAGTTGCAAGATGTTAAGGATTTATTTAAAATAATTAAATTAGCTCAGGTTTACCCATTTAAGATAATGATATTGAGTAATATACCTTTGTCTAGGTAGACTTTTGATCTAGCTTAAGACTTTTGATGAAACTTGTTAAAACAAAATTAAATTATAAAACGACTACTATGCGATTATCTATTCCACATCAGCAACTTGAGTGTCAACCTTATCGTGAAATTGACCGTTCCACCAAACTCAGGTGGAAAAATGTTTACAAAATTATTATAGTTAAATTCTGGCAGTTATAAGGTGTTTCTTGTAAACTATCAGATTTCAATCCTTGAAATACGGACCAAAGACTTTTAATCTATCAAGCGTCACACATCCCCCCCCCCCCCGCCCGCCCATCCTATGTGAATGAAACTAACCATCCTGAGTCAGTGTCGTCCACGCTGCCGCCAACCCCAGAGACGCCTTAATTAACATTAACGTCCTGTGTAACCAAGTACTATATTGTGTCCAATATAAGTAAATATATTTATCTTTATTTTATATTTATATAAATATATCTATTTATATTGTGTATAGGTCTTTGATTATTGTTGAATGAAATTATTGCAAGTGAGTGTATTACAACCTGTCTCCCTCGCCTAATAAATAATAATATAATAGGTCGCATATCAAAAAACTATTTTAATTAGTGTTAAAATGTATGAACTGTTGTGGGTCAGTGTACGGACGAGCATAGACTGAGGACAAGTTAAATGTGAAGCGTTCTTCACGTTCATGTTTGGCTGTCGGGTTAACGACCACTTGGTCATTGTGTTGAGAACGTTCATGTTTGGCTGTCGGGTTAACGACCACTTGGTCATTGTGTTGAGAACGTTCATGTTTGGCTGTCGGGTTAACGACCACTTGGTCATTGTGTTGAGAACGTTCATGTTTGGCTGTCGGGTTAACGACCACTTGGTCATTGTGTTGAGAACGTTCATGTTTGGCTGCCGGGTTAACGACCACTTGGTCATTGTGATGAGAACGTTCATGTTTGGCTGCCGGGTTAACGACCACTTGGTCATTGTGATGAGAACGTTCATGTTTGGCTGTCGGGTTAACGACCACTTGGTCATTGTGTTGAGAACGTTCATGTTTGGCTGTCGGGTTAACGACCACTTGGTCATTGTGATGAGAACGTTCATGTTTGGCTGTCGGGTTAACGACCACTTGGTCATTGTGTTGAGAACGTTCATGTTTGGCTGCCGGGTTAACGACCACTTGGTCATTGTGTTGAGAACGTTCATGTTTGGCTGTCGGGTTAACGACCACTTGGTCGTTGTTGAGAACGGGCTGTGGATGAGTCGAGTCTGAGGTTGGGTTTTGCCATTCTGTGGTCAGTCAGTTTTATAGATGAACCAAATTCTGACCAGATAGTCTTGTAGGATGTTTCTCAAACGCCATGTAAAGGTTTTTCAATTTAGTATTTTGATCAATTTAGTATTTTGATCAATTTAGTATTTTGATGCATTTAATGTCTAATTAAAGGTATGTACGAGGGTGCATCAGTACATCGGTACTGCAGGTATGGTCAACCAGACACAAGAAATTGGTCTTTTGTAGTGCTACTGCAGGTATGGAGGGATTAAAGTTACTTGGAAACACTTCTTTCAAATCGTAGTTGGTCATTATGTAGTAAATACATATTCCCACAAGTACAGTAGGTGAAGGGAACACGTTTAATAATTTGAATAGTTTAACACTATACCTAGAAGCGGTGATCCTCTATCAGGTATAGTCTAAAGTACTCTATGCGTTAACCACTTGAGTGGTAAACAATTCTTCTGGCCCATTATTTGAGCATTTAGTTGTGGTGTTCCAATCATTCCAATCGTTGTCCCCTCCCCCCTCTGTCTCCATCCATACTTCTGTTTGTCTTCTATCCCACCAGTCCAATCAAATGTATACAAATAAAAATACCCAAGAGGGTGATGCTTCAGCTGGGGTTAGGGGAGACTGACAAGATGAAAGTTTTAGCGTGAGGGGGAAAGTACCGGGGCAAAACCTAGCCAGCTGAATATACGTCGGACACAGTTTTGAGAGGCTGAGCACTTGCAGCTACGTGGCCATCTGTCATGACCTCATGAACCCAGCATCGCTGGTCAGTCAAAGCCTGGCAAATTTCACTCAGAGTCCAGGGGAATTAATAAAAAGGCTGGTTACAACCTTTAATTAGGTCACCGTAGAACTAATATATACATAACTGATGCACTAAAGCTGATACTTTCATCAGAAAGGAGAGAGCTTCAACACATGGCTCAACTAGTCACATAAATCAGTTGTCACTCAATTAGCAAATCGGAAATCAATTTAGTGTCACACTTCGTCAATTATCAAATCAGTTAACCTACACATCAGTTAACAACTCGGTAACAAATCAATATTGAATGGGCTATCATATGAGTAACGGGTAATACATAGGCATAGTTTACACCAGGCTCCAACCCGGCGCAGTGGTACACTATACTACACAACAGATGGGAAGGGTGACGCTTACAGGTAGACAAAGGAATCGATCTCATTCTTTAACACTATAACAATACTCCATAATCCATAAGTACCCACAATCACCTACCATCTGACCTACTGATTATGCTACTGACCTATGCACCTTCAGTTAGCCTGATCCGTTTACATAGCATTACTCTCGGAAACTCAACATTAAGAAATAAATGCACATTATAAGATAATATACAACCAGAGGACTAGACGTATGACGTCTGCCTCGGGCAAATCATAGTAGTAGTGACTTGCCAGTGGCCTGGACGGCCGAGAATGACAGTTGCCAACATGGCAAGTCATTCCACTCTTCGTTCCACCAATAACAGAGTGGGCATATTTACAAGAAGTCCATATAGCTATACATAATCAAATATATATACAAAACCTCAAGGTACTTAAACATATGCGTCAATGTGTGAATACATAGGGAAGTCCTTTTTTATATACAGTTGGTACACCTGCTGGAGAAGTTTACCAAGGGTCAGGGGGGAGAGGGAGATAATGGAGGAGTTCCAGGAGTTACGCGGTCACCGCTTATGACTTACTAACCGTATATACATACCTTCAGTATGTGTATGAACCTAAACTTATGTTATTCTATACAATAATCTTTCTAAAAGATTAAGCTAACGGAAAAATAAGTGACTGAGCTTATGACCTCCACATACACAAACACCAATATTTACATGACGTATGTGGGGTCATAACATCCCTCCATCGCAAGAAAATGGGTACAACGAGACGAGGTGTACACATTCTCCTGCCACGGACAGCAAAAGAAATTTATGAACATAGGTATGTGCTACAAGAAAACCATTACACACATGCTGCACCCCATGTAGTGCATGCACCAACTACTGCCTCAATAGCACAGTATACAAATGCACTAATGTATAGGTAATTTAACCATTACAATATATCCTCAAATTAAAGCAGGAAATTTTAGGGTGGATTTCTCAAATGCAGGGTTTCCTCAAGGAAAACACCTGGATAAGGCGTCAGCCAGAACTTACAATGACATTGTACATACATACAATGAATACCTTAAAATTTTCAGAGTATGCACCTTCATCCTATTCAGAAATATCAAAGGGTTTATATTGACCAATCTGGTAGATACAATTCTCGAGCAAAGGTAATGGAATCAACTACAGTTTTCTTGTTTAACTGCCTATGATCCGTACAAAGGCGCCGCTTCCCGCCTGGTTTAGGGACTAGTAAGCAAGGGGAACACAAAAGACTTTTTAGGCTTTACCAGTCCATGCTCTAGAAGGAACTGCACTTCCTATTAATATCCCTTTTTTCTGGTGATACGATATGGATGCATACGAATCGGGATAGTGTTGGTTAGCCTTATATCGTGGCTTAATTCATGGGTTTGGGTAGGCATGTCCCTGAACAAATTTTCGTACTGGCTTAATAAGATCCTCATTTCTTCCTGTTTCTCATCCAAATGTCTCAACATCGCCTCAAAACTAGAATGAAAAAAGGTAGGATTAGGTATGTCTACAGAGATATGGTTCTCAAGGGTGACTGTGTCCTGCACTACACATGTCAGTGCCTGGAGCCTTTAAATGCCTTAAAGCGATTTATGTGTACGACTAGAATCTTGGAAGGGTCCTGCAGACTTTTGACTTTAAGTCAAGTCTGAGCATTTACACAAACTTCAAATGGACCATCAAATTGATGCTCTTTGGCAGCCTCCTGTCTAGTTTTTAAAACAAGAACAAGATCATGTTGACCAGACCACATACTAAAAGGTGAAGGGACGACGACGTTTCGGTCCGTCCTGGACCATTCTCACGTCACAATCGACTTAAGAATGGTCCAGGACGGACCGAAACGTCGTCGTCCCTTCACCTTCTAGTGTGTGGTCTGGTCAACATACTTTAGCCAAGTTATTGTGACTCAAAGCCTGCACAAGAACAAGATCACCTAGTTTAAAATGTCGTAACTGCACCCGAAATTTCTGATCATGGTGTGCTTTTATCTAATGGTGCGAGGTCTTCGCCAACAGTCCGCAACATCTGCTTCATCGTCTGATGAAATCTTTCGAGAACACCTTGACTCTGGGGGTGATATGTACTGGATAATCTATGTTCTAGGTGGAATTTCTCACAAAATTGTCGTAACTACCGAACGAAAATTAGTAGCGTTGTCGAACTGTATCACACGAGGTAGTTCGATCAACGTAAAAAATTTAACTAGATGATGGATGACTGTCTTAGCTCTGATATTACATACAGGATAAGCTTCAACGAATCTGCCACCATCCTTGCCCGTTGGCAAGGGTGTTGGTCTTCTGTTGTTGGTAACAAACTGTGTACTCATAAGCGTTGTCCCCCCGTGGCCTTCCTCCTGCTACCGTAACCGGCGGTGGGAAACGGCTCTAGCGAGGTTGTCTTGGCCATACTCGCTTAACTCATGGTCACTTAATGGAGCGCCGCCCTGCTCCTTTTTGTCCAAATTGCATTGTCCCTCTTACTGTCGTGCATATCCTTGTTGAATGTTCTGACTACCAGGACGAGCGTGTGTTGCTTTCCGATCGCCCCTCGCGGTCACTTGTCCCTCGATAGAATTCTTGGTGAATTGGATACTTTTTATACCATTCGCTTTGTGCGTTTTTGTTCTCGTATTGGCGTCCTTGGTGATATTTAGCGCCCTCTGATTATTCCGCATATTTGATGGGGCTACATAGCCTTCCCGGTTTGGTGCCGCCTTTTGATAATTACTTCAACGAATCTGGTTGAAGCACACATAAGTTATGTACACATGACCTGACTTGGACCGACTTAAAGGTCCTACACAGTCTAGCACAATGAGAGAACGGTTCACGAGGAACGACAGTTAGAGGTAAGGGAGCTTTTGGAAAAACCTGGTTGGGCTTTCCAACCACTAGACAGGTTTCACACTACAATATCTGGAAATGCCTTTCTTCAGACTGGGCCAGTAAAAGAATTTGGTTACGTGGTACAACATACGACTTATCCCTTGATCATCGTGAGCGGCTGTGAGGACTTCACTATGTTCTTTTGGAACTACGAGCTGGGTAACTTTCTCACAGTCGTCTGAAGAGGGAGAAAACTAGACTTCCTTCGTCTGAGCAACATCTTAAGGAAGAAATAACCAACATACTCTGTCGGAGCCTCTTCCTCTGGAGCAGGTTCAGGAAAAACATGCTCGTAAACTGGATCACTTTCCTGGAGTTGAGCTAATGTGTGGGATTTAACAGTAGAAATAGGGGTATAGGTAGTCACAGAAGGTACAACTTCATCACTTGGCACAACATCCTTAACTGCACTATCATCATCCAAATGTGCCATAAACGTATCTTCTAAGTCGATGTCCGGTTCTATCGTTAGAGGTTTTCCAGCCATTCCTCCGGTTGTAGATATAGAAACATCAATCTGAGACTTGGCAGCTTGAGATCTGGTGACGGCGCAGGTGGGATACACCACTGGAGAAATCTCACTCGTCACTGAGAAAACTATATCTGGATCACTTATCATAATGGGAAGATGACTATTCATTGAGGTGCCTGCAATGTCATTCCCTAGAATTGTATTTACCCTAGGTATAGACAAGGTATATCTCACACCTACAGTATAGACCAGGAGTATAGGGGGATGAAATATATACTTGCACATGTTGCACAACCCCTGCTATACCCTGTATAAGCAAAACTTCGTCCAGGTCAATCTACTTGAGCTTGGCCAACATGCGAGAAGTTATCAAAGTTAGCGATGCACCAGTATCCCTGAAGAACACTACAGGTACACTCTCATTTTCAACTCCTACCATTTTAGCATGTATTATAAAAGGGTCAAAACCAGCGAGCCATGTTGGCTTGCCCTTATCAAAAGTTTCTGAATGATGACCCTGCCTTCGTTTACTCACAATCAAGGCATTTGGGCATAATTCTGGGTGTAAACTGAAGCAATTACGGACAACATGTCCTTTTCTATGACAAAATGTACATTGGTTTATACCAGTCGAACTTTTCGACTCTGTGGTGGCTCTATTTGGGTTAAGAGTTACCTTAGATTTACCAGATGCCTGGTCTGCCCTAGCTGTAAGAGCTGACTTAGCATTATGATGACTACTCCCTGATTTCCCAGAAGTATTTTGTCTAAAGTGAAACATTTAGGTGCCATATGGTGGTTACTATAAGAGATCCTATGAATGGTCCCGTGCTCATCCGCCAACATAGCTAGGTCATGAACTTCGTTGTATTCACGTTTACCTGTGGCTAGTGCCACGGTCAACTTCTCAGGCAAACAAGACAAGAGTTCCTCTATTATTATGAGCTGTTTGACACAAAATAGAGAATTCTTAATATTTAACCACCTGTCAAAGTATGACTATTTAATAGAGCATAATCGGAAAGTCTGATCAGGTGTATGTTTAAGACCCCTAACCTTTTGTCTTAAGGTTTCTGCATTTAATTCATATGCTTGCAAAACCCGTTTTCTTTACAGTAGAGTAGTAAAACTATCCTCAAAAGGGAGGGCGGCAAAAATCTGCTGCGCTTTCCCTCGCAACTGACCTTGCATCATGGTCACCCAAGAATCGTCTGACCATTTCAAATTAGTAGCGACTTTGGCAAAGTTCAGAAAAAATAGCTCTGGGTTGTTCTTGTTAAATTGGGGAAACTTTAAATCCGTAGGGAGATGAAGTCCACTAATTGACGAACTACCCGAAGGCCCCTTTGAATCCTTAATACCAGTGGAGGCTGCAGCTTCTAGCTTCCTATCTCCGATCCGATCCGATAATACAGGAGAAGAATGCCCATTGGGGCGAGCCTTGAAGTGGGGACAGCTGAAGAGAAGTCGGTGAGAGGAAATGCTGAAGTTGAAGAGAAAAAGTGCCAGGGCTAGACCCAGCTGCTTGTCCGAGTGTCGATGCTGTATCAATCCCATATCTGGCTAGGCTGGGAGACGGGTCTGGAAGGCGGCAGTGGCAGGTTTTCTTTCATCTTGGTGTGTGGAGTGTGTCTTCCGTCAGGTACCACCATCTCAAAACAAGCAAAATTAGGTCCCCATCCCCCTAAAGAGGGGGAAGAGAGCGGCTGCCCTCAGTTGGTTGGTTTCTTTCTTAGCTATTTCTTCATGCTTCTTGTAATCATCTGATGTTTGTACTCGGAGTAGTCACTGTTGAAGAGGTCAGGTGACAGTGTAGACTCATCGCATTCCTCGAAGATTACGTTGTTATGTAAACTGAATGTGTTTTCTGGGTAGGCCTGCTTCATGATGTCTGCCGTCATGTTGTACATCTGGCTGGAGAACCGTCTGAACTCGGGCGATCCGACTGCATTCCTTTCACGCTGTTGACGCACTGCTGCTATTTCCGGAGTTTCCATTTCTGGAGTTTCTACACAATCTGTCTCCTGGGCTGAGGGTGGTGAGTGTGCTGCAGTGGTCTCTGGTGCTGGGGGTGATGTTTGTGCTTCAATTTCAACATAGGCGTTCGAGTCGTCATCAGAAGACGTGGTGTAACTTGCAGGAGAAGTTGGCGGCAATGCCACGATATCAGATGTAGTCGCTGGTGTATCTGGAGTTGTAGGGGCCAGGTTGACAGGCGTCTCTGGAACGGGGTCGGGCTTTGGTGGAGAGGAGCCAGCAGTAAACATGGCCTCTGGAATCACGAACGTGGGAAGATTGTTTGCCTTGTATAGTTCATTTAGTATTCTGTACCGTTGTCGGAGATCTCCTCCTGAGAGTTCAGTAGCGAAGTGTATCAAAGCTGCTACAGTGCTGTCAGAGGTGGCTGGAGGCGGTGTGAGTGAGGATTGGTGCAGAGGCGTCGTTTGAGGCTGTGATTGGCTGGCGCGGGAGTTGCTGGTCCAGTAGTTGGGTTGCGCGCCGCTCGCGGCGCCACTTGTCGGGAGAGTTGGGAAGGCTTGTTCTTGAATATTAAATTCCTTCGTTTTGGAGTAGAGTTTCTTGGTCTGGCTTCTGTCATTTGCTTGATTTCCTCTTGTCGCTTGGGGCAGTCTTGAGAGACGGCTGTGTGGTCACCGTCGCAGAGCAGACAACGCTTGGTGGCAGCTGTGCAAGTCTTGTGATGATGTTCCCCAGCACAGATGCTGCATTTCTGCTTCGGATTTGGGCACTTTTGTGAATAGTGGGTGTATTGATAACACCGAAAGCACTGACGCAGGTGGAAATATCGCTGCCTGGAGATCTGGTGGGGTGTGCAGGCCACTCCACAGCATCTGAGGCCGTTGTCGGCCGCGAGAGTAGCCTCTGCCGGAGTCTTGAGGGTGACCTTGAGGGTTGGCTTTCTGTTTACATCCTGCTGAATGAGGTGGGCCGATATGGCCGTGAGGGATCTGTTTTGGGTGTTTATGCTCTTCACAATCTCAGAAGCTGGTCGTTCAGCGATGATGTCACTCACTCTGTGAATGAATATAGTCCTTACTGCCAGGAACTGGTGGGGAGGCAGGAGTGTTAGGCCCTGTGCTTCGAGTGCAGTGGTCGTTGTCGTGGTGAATAGGCTTTCTAGTGCTGCTGCACTACTGAAAAGAATTTGGGGCCCATTCACGTCCATAACGACGTCGATGGGTGCTACCCCAGAGGTTGATGATAGTAGATTCATTATCTCGATCTTGCTGTATGTGGTGTCGGTTCCTCGGAACCGCACCTTCACTCTGAACAGCATGTTCAGGAGGCTCTAATCGTTGCTGCCCTATATTTATCCACCCGGCAGTGCTGGGTGCAGGAGAGCCTGAACTAGAGGGTTGCACTTTCTTTAAGAGGTCTCCCGTCTCTTACCGGTATAATGCACCGGATCAGGGTGGGGTCTGACCACCTAAAGCAAAGTACTCTGTGTGTTCCTATCTTCTTGCTTAATCTGCGCCTCGGCCATTTGTTGTTTAATTAATAACTGCTTAGTTTCTTCTTTACTATGTTTAGCTGCTGCTTTAATGTGTTTAGCTAACTCTAACACTGCTTTTCTCTGCTTAGTCTCTTCTTCACTCTTAAATTTTCTCATGGTCAATCTGCTTGAACGGGAGATCTAATTCCTGAATTCTAAGTTTAGCAGCAACTTCAGCCTCATCAGGATATTGCCAAAAACTTCATCCAATCTACCGTCTTCTACTAGATGTAAAAATATGGTTCTGTAAGTGTCAGGAGTACGGCCTGCATACTCCTTGAAATTCTTAGTCCATAATTTATCTAGGTCTGCTTGGAGTACAAGTTCTATCATTATCACATACAGACAAGGTTAGAAGAGACTCCCTGGCTTCAGGTTTTCTCTAAGTTGATGCCGTTGAGAGGATCTTACAGTTCAGTGCTTGCTGCACGGTACTGGCCGGGTAGCTCCTGTCTGAAAAAGTCCATTTGGTCTAGTGTCCCTTTGTCCAATGATCCTCTGAACGAATAAACAAATAGTTGACAGGAATGCATAAACCAATGATAATTAAATACACAAGTAATCTTTGTGTCATGATGTCATGGAAAAGTACCAAGTGAGGTTGAAACCTGCCTTAACGTGAGTGAAACCTTTTAGCCTGGGAGCACGAAACTAACCCTCAAAGTGCTGTCCCTATGACTGGAACAAGTTTTTTCCACTGATGCAGCCCAAGCCCAGGTGATCAAGGCATTGCAACGACTTTTGCAATATCCTTGGCCATCCCATCCCGAAGGCTGCCCATATATACCCAGCGAGGCTGACTTTGGTCCCAGACCAGAGGATACAGGAGAGTGCTCGAATGGATATGTTCTCCTGGAGATTCCTCGCTGATATACATCTGGTCATACTCACTCGCACAACTTAACACAGTCGCGAAATGCCATTCTCATACCAGGACAAAATTGGGCCATCTCCTTATTCTAATAGGTGATGTATTCGTTCATGTCTATGCAGCCGTTATCTTGAGATTTGATACCTATGGTATTTATATTATAATTTTTGTTTCCTTGTAATATCCCTTTCGGTATGCAAGGCTTTGGCTTTCTGGTCCCTTCCATGAGTAAGTTATCCCTACTTCCATCATATATTCAAACTTCAATACAGTGATCACTCATATCCATGGGGCCTCGGAATTAATTTCACGTGTGAATCGTTTAGTGAATTCTAGGTAAAGTCAAGCTGGTTCATCATTACCTTTAGTCACGTGGGTCATGATACATGTTGGCTTAAAAAAGTGTCTTGTTACCATGTCCAATAGTTTAGCTCACTCTGTGCCACTATACGGTTCTTGTATCTATCCATGGTTGAAGTCTCCATGATTGAGTTTCATGAATTTCATGGAAATCGATCCATGGATCGATTTCTAACAGGCGGCAAAGTCTGCTCTCTCGGTTATATTATGTACTGCTATGTTTGTCATAGCCGGGGGTGTGTTATTTAATGGACGATTATACATCTCAGCTGCTACCTTTGGTCCTTCCATTGTCATGGTGCCTGTTACATTGTCTCGGAACTCCTCGCCGCCCGGTGTACCCATCTCCTTGAAACTCGAGACTTTTATCAGCAGGGCCGCCACTCCTCCCCTTCCAACCCTCTGTAGTGTAATGTTGGCGCCAGTACACAGTCTGGTGGCACTCGAGCAGTACAGTCAAAGTAGTCAATGTGGTATTGGAGGAATCTTACTTTTATGTTCTGGTTGTCAAAGAAATATTTGGTCGGAAGTGGAAGGTTTTTCATAATTTTTATTTTCTGGTAGTCACGCCAGTGTGTCGATGGCTTTTACAGATTCTACTGACAAATGTTCCCTTGATGTATTATGGTTAATGGGCAGGATCTCAGGATGTTAAGAATGTCTTGTACAGGTCGGTTGGGCATGACAGATTTTCTGTAGTGTCACAATGTGGTGGACGTTTTGTGCTGAACATATTTATAGGTTTCGGATCTAAACAAATCACATGTTTCTATACAGGTGTTTTCAGGCCGTTGGAAGTGTGTAGTTTCTCTGTTAGACCCGATTGTTAGGAACAAAAGTTTTAACAGATGGGGATACCTAGGTTTAATTTACCTTCATCCTTCTTTCACACAAATTTGGCCGCAGTGTTTGTCATTATATGTGAGATTGTATCCCTACAAGAGATTCTAAACACTTTATACTGTGCAGTGAGCAGATTTTTTAAAAGTACAATTATAAAGCTCTTACTGTTGGTCGTACATGACCTTTTTCAAGAGCAGATTTTGAAGCACACAATTATTCCTCCTTTTACTTTCAATGTACTGGTAGCCAGTTGTTTGGGTAGAGGTCAGCCAGTTGTTTAAACTGACACTGATAGTCTGTGTGGCAGTATTGTTTATGTAAAACCTGCATGCTATTACAGTCCGTCCTGTAGATGTCTGGACTGCGATATCGATGTGAACAGTTCTCGTGTGAGCTTCAAAATTTTGATTAGGCAATTATTTAAAGTGTGACAGCTTTGGAAAGAGATTCTAATTAACCATTTTAGTGGCGGTTGTATATGGTACTTGAATTGAGTGTACAGCTGACGAGGGATATCAGACAGGAATAATGCATTTAAAAGGCATGCACAGTTTCATGAGATTGTAGCCATTTTTACTCGGCCATTAACAACACACGGAATGGAGTTGGTATGTTGCACCACTTAATAGTGTGTTAACGGCTCAGAATAATGTCTCAGAGCCATACTGGAGATGTAAGGTCTTTCATGACCTGCAGGGAATTGGACGTGTTAACTTCGATGATTCTCTAGTATGGTTGGAAGCTTCAGTTCTTTCATCATGTTGATGATTCTTGTGCTTCTTGGAGCACCAAGAAATACCCTCAGGGCTTCATTCTGAATTACTTCTAGTTTGTTCAAAACAGAGGCGGGGAAGCTAAGTGTAAGGCATGATAATCAACTAGGGATCTAACAAACATGTTGAATAGTCTGGCATATATAACATTTATACTAATATTCTTACTAGTAAGTTTTCTGTGATTTGGCTTTTAACCTAAAATATAGGTCGTTTAGTGCCACTAATGATACTACAAGGTATTTGTGCTGCCCACATGTTTCTATAGTTTGGTTGTTAACTTTGAAAGCTAGAGGCGCACTGGTTGTATTTTGGGAGAAAGAGCGATGGATTAAGTTAGACAAAATTCAGATTTTAGGAGCGAGTGAATCGAGGAGAGATTGAAGTCTGGTTTAGATATTTGGAACAAAACAAATGTCGTCTACATAACAGATGACAGCTTTATCATAGTGTGAAAATAAGTGTTTGTGCATTAGGACACTGAACAGTGTTGGGCAAAACATACTACTCCAGGGTGTACCCAAATCGATGGGTGCAGAATGTTTACTTTTGTCTCGAAATAGCAGAGACGGTTCTGATATTCAGGTACCCCTTGAGCTATGTCAATAGTCTTTCATAAACTCCAAAAGAGGCAAACTGTTATAAGATTATTTATCATTTATGCTGTATTCAAAGCGGCTTTTAGTTCAATAAATTCCACCAAAAAGGATGGTCTCTAACAAAGTATTCATCAAAGCAAGCTAGAATGCTGCTTGCAGGAAGAAGGTTAGAAGTAAGTAAGTTGTGGGCTAATTTGAAACGTTAACCTGTCATGTATAATCCTCTCAAGAACTTTACACATACAGGATGTCAGAGATGAGGTCTAAAGGCACAAAGAAATCGCATGAATGTTATTTATCAAAATGATTAAGAGCTTGCGAGTAGGATTCAATCCTCTGCTCTGGGTACTAAAAAGCTTGCCAGATTGGAATTCTTTTGACCATATCGTGGTACAGTTGCCTAAGGAATTTGGTCGAGTCCCCAGAAC
>WNGS01168158.1:5694-16047 GCA_020271785.1 Procambarus virginalis | reverse complement strand
CAATGGGCCTTGCATAGTAGGCTGAGAAGTGCGTTCTGGCTGCTAGGTACGACATATATATATATATATATATATATATATAATATATATATATATATATATATATATATATATATATATATATATATATATATATATGTTATTAAATATGACCGAAAAAGTAAGATTAATAATTCTAACACGAATTTTCTCAATTTTCCTTATGTTTGTTTTTACTGATGACGGTAAATGAAAAATCAATTCTCCAAAATTCATTCTTTATTTCTTAGTCTGACGCGACACTTGAGCGCGTTTCGTAAAACTTATTACATTTTCAAAGACTTTAGTTACACACACACTGAACAGAGTTTAAACAGCTTTTCTTTTTTATACCTGCATTTGGGTGAGGTGACATGTTACAATGGTTTGGGGTGAGGTGAGAACAAACACAGAACACGAAACAATGGGTATAAGCTAAAGGGAAGAATAGATCTGTAACTGCAGAAGGCCTATTGGCCTTTAGAAACTTGTGTAAGGAATCTTTCAGAACATTATATACCACATATGTCAGACCAATCCTGGAGTATGCGGCTCCAGCATGGAGTCCCTATCTAGTCAAGCATAAGACTAAACTGGAAAAGGTTCAAAGGTTTGCCACCAGACTAGTACCCGAGCTGAGAGGTATGAGCTACGAGGAGCGACTGCAGGAATTAAACCTCACTTCGTTGGAAGACAGAAGAGTTAGGGGGGACATGATCACCACATTTAAGATTCTCAGGGGAATCGACAGGGTTGATAAAGAGGCTGTTTAACACAAGGGGCACACGCACTAGGGGACACAGGTGGAAACTGAGTGCCCAAATGAGCCACAGAGATATTAGAAAGAACTTTTTTAGTGTCAGAGTGTGGTTGACAAATGGAATGCATTAGGAAGCGATGTGGTGGAGGCTGACTCCATACACAGTTTCAAGTGTAACTATGATAAGCCCATTAGGCTCAGGAAACTGTACACCTGTTGATTGACGGTTGAGAGGCGGGACCAAAGAGCCAGAGCTCAACCCCCGCAAGCACAACTAGGTGAGTACAACTAGGTGAGTACACACACACACACACACACACACACACACACACACACACACACACACACACACACAATGTGTGAAAGCAAAGGAGTATGAGCAAAGAGAATGTATGAAAGCAAAGGAGCTGAACAAAAGGGCATGGGGAACTTCCGTAATAACAGAACACCAGAAAGTAGAGATAGATACTAGAGAACCAGGAACGAGTATGTTTGTATGCGAAGAGCAGCTGAGAAAAGGTATGAAAATGATATAGCTAATAAAGCCAAGACCGAACCAAAGCTACTACAGTCACATCAGGAGGTAGACAACAGTGAAGGAACAGGTGATGAAACTTAGGATGGGCTAAGACAGGTACACAGAGAATGACAGAGGTGTGTGAAGAACTCGACAAAAGGTTCCAGGAGGTCATTACAATAGAACATTGAGATGTCACGGCGCTGGGAGAGGTGGCAGCAAACCAGGTGACCTTGGATAGGTTCGAAATTACAAGAGATGAGGTCAAGAAGCACCTATTGGAGCTGGATGTGAGAAAAGCTGTTGGGCCGGACGGAATCTCACCATGCGTATTGAAAGAGTGTGCAGGAGCACTTTGCTTGCCACTCTCCATAGTGTCTAGTAGGTCACTGGAAACGAGAGACCTAACAAAAATATGGAAGACTGCTAATGTAGTACCAATATACAAAAAGGGTGACAGACATGAGGCACTGAACTACAGGCCAGTGTCCTTAACTTGTATACCATGCAAAGTGATGGAGAAGATTTTGAGAAAATCTAGTAACACATCTGGAGAGAAGAGACTTCGTGACAACCCATCAACATGGGTTCTGGGAGGGTAAATCTTGCCTTACAGGCTTGATAGAATTCTACGATCAGGTGACAAAGATTAAGCAAGAAAGAGAAGGATGGGCGGACTGCATTTTTTTGGACTGTCGGAAAGCCTTTGACACAGTACCCCATAAAAGGTTGATGCATAAGCTGGAGAAACAGGCAGGAGTAACTGGTAGGGCTCTCCAGTGGATAAGGGAGTACCTAAGCAATAGGAAGCAGAACGTTACAGTGAGGGGTGAGACCTCAGAATGGCGTGAAGTCACCAGTGGAGTCCCACAGGGCTCTGTACTTGGACCTATCCTGTTTCTGATATACATAAATGATCTCCCAGAGGGTATAGACTCATTCCTCTCAATGTTTGCTGACGACGCCAAAATTATGAGAAGGATTAAGACAGAGAAGGACAGCTTGAGGCTTCAAGAAGACCTGGACAAGCTGCAGGAATGGTCGAACACATGGTTGTTAGAGATTAACCCAAGCAAATGTAATGTAATGAAGATAGGGGTAGGAAGCAGGAGACCAGATACAAGGTATCATTTGGGAGATGAAATACTTCAAGAGTCAGAGAGAGAGAGAGAGAGAGACCTGGGGGTTGATATCACGCCAGACCTGTCCCCTGAAGCTCATATCAAGAGGATAACAGCAGCAGCATATGCCCGGTTGGCTAACATAAGAACAGCCTTTAGAAACTTGTGTAAGGAATCTTTCCGAATATTATATACCACATACGTCAGACCAATCCTGGAGTATGCGGCTCCAGCGTGGAGTCCATATCTAGTCAAGCATAAGACTAAACTGGAAAAGGTTCAAAGGTTTGCAACCAGACTAGTACCCGAGCAGAGAGGTATGAGCTACGAGGAGAGACTACGGGAATTAAACCTCACTTCGCTGAAAGACAGAAGAGTTAGGGGGGACATGATCACCACATTCAAGATTCTCAGGGGAATCGACAGGGTTGATAAAGACAGGCTATTTAACACAAGGGGCACACGCACTAGGGGACACAGGTGGAAACTGAGTGCCCAAATGAGCCACAGAGATATTAGAAAGAACTTTTATAGTGTAAGAGTAGCTGAAAAATGGAATGCATTAGGAAGTAATGTGGTGGAGGCTGACTCCATACACAGTTTCAGGTGTAGACATGATAGAGCCCAATAGGCTCGGGAACCTGTACACCTGTTGATTGACGGTTCAGAGGCGGGACCAAAGAGCCAGAGCTCAACCCCCGCAAGCACAACTAGGTGAGTACACACACACACACACACACACACACACCACACACACACACACACACACACACACACACACACACACACACACACACACACCACACACACACACACACACCACACACACACACACACACAAATAGATCCCACCTGCTCATCATGGGCGACTTCAATCACGGAAGGATTGACTGGGAGAACAAGGAACCGCATGGAGGCGAGGATACGTGGAGAGCCAAACTATTGGAGGTGGTGACAAGAAACTTTTTAACCCAGCATGTCGGAGAACCCACAAGGATGAGAGGCAATGACGAACCAGCGAGACTCGACCTAGTCTTCACTCTGAACCACTCCGACATAAGAGAAATTGGTTTTGAGGACCCAGTAGGAATGAGCGACCACAGTGTACTGGTGTTTAAGTACTTGGTTGAAGAAGGGTTATTGAACTCGAGGAGGGATACCGAAACCAAGAGGTTAGCATACCGAAAGGGAAACTGTGAGGGGATAAGAAAATTTGACAGAAATAGCATGGGAAACAGAGCTTAGGGGAAAGACGGCTCAAGATATGATGGATTACATCACGCAAAAGTGCAAGGACGCAGCAAACAAATTTGTCCCAGTCCAAAAGGAAAACAGAGAAATGAAAATGAGAAACCCATGGTTTAATCAGAGATGTAGGCTAGCTAAGCAGCAAAGTAAAAGGGTATGGAGAAACTATAGGAATAACAGGACACTGGAGAGCAGAGAAAGATACCAGAATGCCAGGAATGAATATGTCAGGATGAGAAGAGAGGCAGAAAGACAATACGAAAATGACATCGCAAGCAAGGCAAAGACTCAGCCTAAATTGTTGCATAGCCACATCAGGAAAATAACAACAGTAAAGGAACAGGTTATGAAACTGAGGATAGGGGCGGAAGGATTCACTACAAATGACAAGGAAGTGTGTGAGGAGTTGAATAAGAAATTCCAGGAGGTCTTCACCTTCGAGCAAGGAGAAATTCCAGAGGTAAGAGAGGGAATAGCTAACCAGGAACCACTGGAAGACTTTGAGATTACCAGCGGGGAAGTAAGGAAGTGTTTACTAGAGTTGGATGTGACAAAGGCTATAGGCCCAGATGGAATCTCCCCATGGGTTCTAAAGGAAGGAGCAAGAGAACTGTGCCTACCACTCTCCATAGTGTATAACAAATCACTGGCAACAGGGGAACTGCCAGATATTTGGAAAGCAGCTAACGTAGTCCCGATATACAAGAAAGGGGATAGACAGGAGGCACTGAACTACAGGCCAGTGTCCCTAACCTGCATACCATGCAAGCTGATGGAGAAGATTGTGCGAAAAAAACTAGTGGAGCATCTGGAGCGAAGGAACTTTGTAACACAGCATCAACATGGGTTCAGGGATGGCAGGTCCTGCCTCAAAGGGTTACTTGAATTCTACGACCAGGCAACAAAAATAAGGCAAGAAAGAGAAGGGTGGGCAGACTGCATATTTTTGGATTGTCAGAAAGCCTTTGATACAGTGCCACACAAGAGGCTAGTGCGAAAGTTGGAGATGGAGGCTGGAGTGAAAGGGAAGGTACTCCGGTGGATAGAGGAGTACCTAAGCAACAGGAGACAACGAGTCTGTGTGAGGGGTGAAGTCTCAGATTGGCGAGACGTTACAAGTGGAGTCCCGCAGGGGTCAGTCCTTGGACCTATACTGTTTCTGGTATATGTAAATGATCTCCCAGAGGGTATAGATTCGTTCCTCTCAATGTTTGCCGACGATGCAAAAATTATGAGGAGGATTGAAACAGAGGATGATAGTAGGAGGCTACAAGATGACCTAGATAGACTGAGTGAATGGTCCAACAAATGGCTGTTGAAGTTCAACCCAAGTAAATGCAAAGTAATGAAACTAGGCAGTGGAAAAGGAGGCCAGACACAGGATACAGAATAGGTGATGAAGTACTTAATGAAACAGACAGAGAGAAAGATCTAGGAGTCGATATCACACCAAACCTGTCTCCTGAAGCCCACATAAAGAGAATAACGTCTGCGGCATATGCGAGGCTGGCTAACATCAGAACGGCGTTCAGGAACCTGTGTAAGGAATCATTCAGAATCTTGTACACCACATATGTAAGACCAATCCTGGAGTACGCGGCCCCAGCATGGAGCCCGTACCTTGTCAAGCACAAGACGAAGCTGGAAAAAGTCCAAAGGTATGCTACTAGACTAGTCCCAGAACTAAGAGGCATGAGTTATGAGGAAAGGCTGCGGGAAATGCAACTTACGACACTGGAAGACAGAAGAGTAAGGGGGGACATGATCACAACCTACAAAATCCTCAGGGGAATTGACCGGGTAAACAAGGATGAACTATTCAACACTGGAGGGGCGCGAACAAGGGGACACAGGTGGAAGCTGAGTACCCATATGAGCCACAGAGACATTAGAAAGAACTTTTTCAGTGTCAGAGTAGTTAGTAAATGGAATGCACAAGGAAGTGATGTGGTGGAGGCTGACTCCATACACAGTTTCAAATGTAGATATGATAGAGCCCAGTAGGCTCAGGAATCTGTACACCAGTTGATTGACAGTTGAGAGGTGGGACCAAAGAGCCAAAGCTCAACCCCCGCAAGCACAATTAAGCGAGTACAATTAGGTGAGTACACACTCGCCCGTCCACTCCCAACACTCCCTTTGGTCCTGCCTGAGGCGGGACCAAAGAGCCAAAGCTCAACCCCCGCAAGCACAATTAGGCGAGTACACACACACACACACACACACAACTTGTGTTGTGACCATCGTGTTGGGTGGACGTGATATGGGAGCTCCTGGTTCACTAGTGGAGTGGGAGGGGTAATCAGGCAACTTCGAAGTGAAAGTGTGTGTACAAGTGAATGAAAAAAAAACTTGGGTTTTGACCAAAGCCATAAGGTAGTGAAGAAAAACAGTATAAGTAGCATAATTCAAAATAGTTGATGAAGTACTGTGGCAGTGTGCAGTGTGGAGCAGACCTCACCGACCTCTGACCGTGACCTCACCCCCGGCAGCAACCCTCCCAACACCACGTGGGGAGACGCTTGGAGATTCACTCACCTATTGTGTTAGCAGGACGGTAAGATAAGATACTTGGAACCCCTGCGGGTAAGGTTGGATTATAGCAATGACTAGGTCAGGAAGGGCATCTAGGTCCAGCAGTAATATAATTGAAGAAGAAGATAGGTTTGTGGAGAAGATGATTGGGAAATTTGTAGAGAAGAGGGATGTTTGGATAGATGATCTAATCCAGGGGATTAAAAGTGAAATCTTTAATAAGATACAGGACGAGGTTCAAAGACTCAAACAAGAGTTTATGGATTATATTCAAGAGGAAATCAGGAAGAGCAGGGTAGAATGGCAAGGAGAAATAACTAGGCTTACTAATGAATTTGGCAGGAATAAGGGAAGCTTGGCAGGGGAAGGGGTAGTTGTAGTAGGTGGAGTAGTGGGTGTGGGAGGGGTGGGGGTCAGCCAGCGAGGGGGCCACCAGCATGACCCTGAACTGAGAAAGAGGACAATCATAATCCATGGATTGCTTGAAGCCAGGGCACCATCGAGGCAGGAAAGGATGGAAATTGAAGATTTGGAGCTACGGGGGATCTTGAGACATGAGAGCCCAGATGGCAGGGAATGAGGTGCAAGTCCACCGACGCATTGGGCCATACAACTGTAACAGGAAATGATCTGTCCTGGTACAGTTCACTAAAGAAGAGGCAGTGGATTACATACTGCATCACAAACACTCAGAGGTAGCATAAATTACTACAACGTACATATTGACAAATTCATGACGAAGGAGGAACAGATAGCCCACAGAGCAAGCAAACGTCCATGATACAACTCTTCCCATTTGAGCGTAGCTACACACCCCAGTGCTAATCTACCCCATGTTAACCAGCTCACAACTGCTTCTCAGGTCACTCCCTTCCCAAATCAGCCCTCCTTGCCCCTGCTTACCTCCCCAACACCTCCCTTGACCCCTCTGACCCCCCACTGCAGTCAAATTCATCCCACATTCCAAGGACCCCCTCATCACCTCAACCCCCAAAACCTGTCCAGCCCTCATCCCCTCAACCCCAAAAACCCACCCAGCCCTCATCCCCTCAACCCCCAAAACCTGCCCAGCCCTCACCCCTCCTCATCCCCTCTCCTTCCATGTGACCCCCCACCCTTGTGAGGGGGGTGGGAGGTTCCCCCCACCCCCTCTATCCTTCCCCCTCCCATCCTCTCAACCTCTATCTGACTCCCAACCTTACGCTATCTCCCAACCCCTCTATGCCTATCAGACCCTCCCTAATCTTCAGACCCAGTATGCCCTTCCTACTCCAGACCTACCTACACAGTGTTATGGTGCCCTCTCCTATTTCTTTCGTTTGCCTGCTTTAAGAGTCATATCAGCTCTCCCTACTGATTCTCTGAGGTACAGGGAGTCTGTTGGTTTATGTGGCGACCTGATCGGCCGCCAGATGAGGGAGAAATTTACATTGTAAGTTGTAGGTAAGGGGGAAGTGGTGCCCTGATATAAATGAAAGAGTACCCCCTAATGCAGATGTGCCATTTTGTAAAGGATGCTAGCCGATTGCGGATTGGCCGACTTAGGCCACGGGCGACCAATCAGAGCCCGCCGTGACGTCACAGAGTGCCCCGGGCGGCGCCAACGTCAGAGTTGACCTGACTGTGGAGGCGAGAGGACGCGCCTCGGTCAGCTCTCGAGGATTTGAGGCTCTACAAGCCTTATTCAGTGGATTAAACTAGCCATCGCAGCCCATCATCGTTATTGGAGACCCTGCGCTTCTGGGAAGCAAAAAGGAAGCAGAGTATTTGAGCAGAGGAGTGCTAAACTTGGAAAATTGGTCGGCGACGACGCTGGGCGGCGCCGCTCGATGCAGAGGGTCTGGAAGGTGTGGCGGGCAGGCTTAGCTGTGACCGAGTCACATTCACTGAGGGTTTTGGAGGGACGACACCGTTCCTAGGACAAGGAGCAACGCCTTGTGGAAGGGACGAGTGTGTGAATATAGTGATTAGCTCAGTGCCCATTGGTGAACCAGGATTGGGATAGCAGAATCTCAGGGATTGGAACGGCGACGACGCGAAGGCTTCGTCACCTGAGGACCTGTGGGAACGTTCCTGGATCGTCAAGGACCGACTCAGGAAGCGTGGGAACCTCACACCATCGAGGGACAGGCGTCGTGAGCCAGGAATGTAAAGGTAGATCATTTTCCCTCCCATTACCCCTTGTGTGAGTAGGCTAGATAGGCCACGATATTTACTTATGTATGTGGCAGTGTAACATTAATAGTTTAGTAGTAGAATAGGCTGCAGGGCAGCTTGTGTCCAGGACTGTTGGAGAGGACAGTGTGTGTGGACGGCAGGACAGTGAAGAAGAGGTGCCGAGGCCCTTCTGTGAGAGAGTGTGTGACTCCTGTCTATCTGCCCAGTTGAAGGAGTGGTTGGAGGTCGTGCAAGAAGAGTTGCAAACGATCTCCAGATTTATTATCCTTATTTTCATATTCAAGTATTGCTTGTGATTGTATGTGTGATCATGTAATTTGTCAGTAAATTCACACATTTTATCATTGTGTTTAAGTGTGCCTCCATTATAATATTTCTCTATGAGCATACACGAAGGTTATCATAGTACCATCTAGGGAACACTACGTTCTCTATAGAAGTTCTTATTGTCTGGAGAGTGGTGAAAAAGCACAGACTTGTATAAAAGTGTACCTAGGCCATCCGACTAGTATCAGAGCCTGAATGGTGGCAACAAGTAACATAGTGGCTGGAGAGGGGTGAAGCCACACAGACTTTTATGGGAGAGTACCCTGGGCCAACAGTCAAATTGCAGATCTATGGGAGTAGCAACACTCTGGCAACAAACAGCATAGAATACACCCACTGAACTGCATCGCTGGGGTGCAGATATACTAACCCAGCTGGCGACCTTGTTAAGAAGATAGAGAAGACAGGTGGGAAAGGAGTTCCTGCAACCTTTTGTCTGATATGCAAGACTCAGGGAGGTTATTGTTATAAGGTAAGCCTGAGTCTTCCTTCACTCCTCCACGGGTCTAGGCCGGAACTGTTAACAACAGTTTCCCCGTGTTTGATTGAAGGGCTCCCAGGGTGAATCAGTGGCACCCCCTTTAGTGTTGGGAGCATAGACCTGCTGAGGTGGGCATTGCTGGTCCTCTCCTGTGGGACCAAGGAGACTCCGGTGAATCCCGGGAGTCGGAGGGGCTGAGTATTCTGCCTTTTGAGCCCCTAGCAGCCGAGTGCTAGCAGAGCCCCAGCCCACCCCCCGTGACAAGAACTGGCGACCTTGCCAGGATTCGAACCACGGTAGCCAAGAACTGGAAACTTCGCCAGGAAGCGTGGATCAGGCTACAGTGTTGCCATGGTATGGTGATCAAGCTACGGTGTTGCCCAAATTTCAAGACAGTGTTGCCAGGGTACTAATACAGTGTGGCCAGTGAATTCAGTGGTACTGTTACCCAACCAGCTAAGGGACTGAAACGGTGAAATTAGTACCTACTAACTTATCTGTGCTGTCGTGGATGCTCGATGATATAGAGATGGAGGAGGACAAAGTAAAGAAATTTATTGGCACAAGGGACGAGAGAATTTTGGAAGTGTGTACCAAGGCCCAGCTCCAACAAATGGCAAACCACTTTGGGATCAGGTTGAGGACGACTGAGGTTGCGGAGCGAAGGATAGAGATCATGGCACAGCTCACAGCTCGAGAGGAGGCGACGGGAGAGGAGCCATCTCAAGGAGAACCGTCCCAAGAAGAGCCGTAGCAAGGTGAACTGTCCCGACTGGAGCCACCCCAAGCGTCTACCAATGTTGAGAGAATTCACAGTGAACATGGGAGCAGTGGAAGGTCCAGCTGTAGTAAGAGGAGCCTGCAACTGGAAATAATGAAGATGCAACTGGAAGCCCAGCTGAGACGAGAGGAGAGAAGTGCAAATGCAGCGAGAGGAGCGAGAAGCACGGCTGCAGCGAGAGGAACGGTAAGCTCGGCTGCGGCGAGAAGGAGAGAGACAACTGCGACTGGAGGAGATAAAGGCAAAGAAAGAAGTCGAATTGCGTCACGTTTAGCGTGGTCTGCCCTCACTACCTGCACGGCGGGATGACTTCAAGGTAAAGGAACGTGACTTACCTACGTTCGAACCACAAGAAGCTGAGGTGTTCTTCGAACACTTTGAATGGAT
>WNGS01168157.1:1057-33036 GCA_020271785.1 Procambarus virginalis | reverse complement strand
CAGGCTGTGCAACACCTTGACGCCCTAACCAGCACAATACCAATCCCTACCCAGGACCAAACAAGGGCCCCAAGCCCCAGCTGGCCCCAAGAGCGAGGCAAATGCCGAGCAGCAAGAACCTCTACGGGAATGTTCCCGAACGCCCCAGGAAGATAACCTGTTACGCAAGGGCGTACTCACAGGGCGCTTAGGGAGTCAACCACTAAGCACATGCAGCCCCGGCACTGATGAGGTACTCCTGGCCACCGCACAACTCAACACACGGCAGTGAACGCCACACAAGGCAAACACCGCCTAGGAAACTGAGGCCAGAGAAGCGTCTATCCCGGTTTACATTAGCTTACGAACTGAAGCTTGGCAGCCGGCGCAGTAAGTCTGGGGCTCCCCCCTACCCTCTCGGGGCGGGAGGGCTGCGCGACGATCGGCGTGGCAGTAAAGTGTGATGTTTGCTTGTTTGCTTGTTTCCTTGTGATTGTAGGGAGTTTCTACCTCTGTTCGGTTTTTGTTAGTTTTTTTTTTTTTTACCATGTGGGGTTTGTTTTGTTATGCCTACCTTTCTGGGTGCCTAACCCCGGTCGATGGCAGATAAGGAAAACCCCAACCACAAAGGGGTTTTCCAGGGCCATTGCTCCCTGAAACCTCTCTGAAGGGGCCAGGTTCTGGCGGTGGTCCCTGGTAGGTCTGAACTCCTTAGCTAATGTCCCGGTCTAATATAACATACATTAGCCCGATAAGCTCCAGGGAGCCGTAGGGGCTCCCCACAGAAAGGTAGGCATAACAAAACAAACCTCACATGTTAAAAAACTGAAACTAAAAAATGAACAGAGAGCTAGAAACACCCTACAATCCCAAGGAAACAAGCAAACATCACATTTTACTGCCGCGCCGATCGTCCGCGCAGCCCTCCCCGCTCCGGAGCTACCGCGCCGGCTGCCAAGCTTCTGTTCGTAAGCTAGTGTCAACTGGGGATAGACGCTTCTCTGGCCTCACTTTCCTAGGTGGTGTTTGCCTTGTGTGGCGTTCACTGCCGTGTGTTGTGTTGTGCGGTGGCCAGGAGTACCTCATTTGTGCCGGGGCTGCATGCACTTAGTGGCTGACTTCCCTAAGTGCATTGTGAGTACTGCCATTGTGTAACAGGGTTATCTTCCATGGGGCGGTCAGGGACCATTCCCATAGAGGTTCTTGCTGCTCGGCATTTGCCTTGCCCTTGGGGCCAGCTGGGGCTTGGGGCTCTTGTTTGGCTCTGGGTAGAGATTGGTATTGTGCTTGTTAGAGGGTCAAGGTGTTGCGCGGCCTGCCACCTAAGCGGCGACCGGTTCCTGTTGCCTCTGTAGATGGTGTACTTTTGCGGGGTTTTTCTTTTGTTTTTATTTTCAATTGCCTGGTGGGGGGTCAGCCCAGTGTGGCTATAGTTCCACTGGTAGTGTTTGGCGGCCCTCTGCTGGGCCCCCATGATTGTACATGTCGCACGGGTTTTCAGTGCTATCCTCTACCCTCATGTTATTTTTGGGTTTCTAACCGGTTAGCAACACCTTGCCCGGGCTTCCCATATCAGTCAGCCTACGGGCCCTGGAAACCCCCTGTCTGGGCTCGGAGAACCATTGAATGTGTCTTCCGGGTTCCAACCCGTCTTGTACGGGATCGTTGGTTGCTGTGCCCTTGTCTCCGAGTGACAGCCGCTACTTTTACCTCCGTCATGCTGCCTGTTGGGTCACTGACACCTTGACCCGGAGTCTTGCGTGATATATTCTCTGCTTGTTCTCCAGTACTCTTCTGATGTTATTACTGTTCAGAGTACAGGCGGCATCCGTGTTGCAAGCTAGGTTAGGTTGCTGCAACAGGCTAGGTTGGTTTCCCACTCGGATGCCCCGAGGCCACCCCGTTTTGGTTAGGTGCTCTTCGCCCCTTTCCCTCCCTGTTCCCGGCTCCGGATCGTCTGCGGGTTTCGGGGTCGGGGCGGGTTTAGTTGGGGCCGAGACTCGGGCGGTTTTCGGGGGCTGCCCCGTTCGGGTTGGGGGACGGAGGTTTTCGAACCTGTTCCTCCTGCCAAGGCTTCTGGGTCTTACCAGCAGCCCTTTCTTGCTGCCTTTCCCATGGACTCTTCCTTTTCTTTAACCCTTAAATGGCATATAGCTACATACCATTTGACACCCACCGGCGCATACAAAAAAAAAAAATCTTCCTAACCTGTTAATTTGTGTTCACTGATCACGGGAAAAATAATAAAAAAAATCGTAAGTGGCATATATTGCCCACTATAGGGTGGGGAAGTCTGGCAAAAAACTGGCGCTGACTCAGCGTGCGTCTTAGGCAGTCTGTTGATCACCAGCTGTCAGGCCAGAGTTGCCACAAAGAGATAATTACCTAATTATTTCAATGTCTCTGATTGATTTTTCGTAGTTTTTTTGCTGTAATATGATTCAATAGTGTGTAGTGTGATATATTTATATAATAAAATGAGTGAATCATCGCTGTACTCAAAAATATGGTGTGCATGTTGTTGATTGAATTATGTTCATCAAACAGTGAACAAATACTTTGTTGGTTATTACACTATATACACAGGTTATATATAAGTATCTGCATGTTTTGTTCACCATAACGAACCACTAAGTTGCTATTATGAGTCAAAAAATAACGAGGAGTGACCACCGTGTACCAGCCAGCCACTCACGCCCTCCCTCAAGTCACTTGACTCACCCACATTCTCCTCCCACAATACTGTTTTTGCTTTTATTCACTATATACAGACACTATATATAGGTATCTACATTCGTGTTCACCATAACGAACCACAAAGTTGGTATGCTGAGTGGCAGTGGCAGGCCACCACTGGCTGCCACTCCCTCCCTCACCTTACCTCACCTCACCTGACTTGCCACCATTCTCCACCCACCATACTGTTTTTGCTTTTATATACAGACATTATATATAAGTATTTACATGTTTTGTTCACCATAACTGTACATCTAAGCTTGTATGGTGAGTAAAGGCACAAAGACGTAGGACCTCACACAGTCAGCTGATGGCTGCTGCCCTCAAGGCCAGACGCACTAATATTTCTCCTCCAACAATACTGCTTGTGGTGTTATTATGCTATATACACACATTATTTATAAATATCTACTTGTTTTATTTACCATACTTGTACAAGTAAAGTGGTATGGTGCCCAAAGACCAACGTGGTCATCAGTAAACTACATGGTAAGTCATGCAGATGACGCTCCTCCCTCACCAAAATGGCGGCTCCCAACGTACTCCTCTTGCTGTTTATACCCTCTATACACACACGTTATATATAAGTATCTACATTTCTGTTCACCATAGCGAACCACTAAGCTGGTATGGTGAGTACAGTCAATAAAAGGTGGCCACAGACAGTCAGAAGACAACGCCACCACCCTCCCTGCCACAGCATTACTCCTCCCTCCATGGAGCACAGCGCTAATTATCACCACAATCCTGCTATTATCAGAACCCTGGTCAGTTTTATCACAGTCAGGGGTCTTTTGTAATAATATTATCGATACATAATAGCATGAACAAGTATATTATGGCATTTTTAGGCGATGCTGTGGTCACAAGCTGAACAGCAGTGCTGTGAGTTCATGCTGCATGCGTCAGGCTTGGTAGCTCAGTGAATACTGAGGCTCCTAACACCGCGGAGTTTGGCCCACAATTTTTTTTTAAAATGGAGTCTGTTTACAAGAGCCCTCATGAAGGTGTGGTGAACCCCCGTGTATCCGCGGGCCGTTTAAATCTTGCGTAGTACTCCAAAGCATCACATGATGTGATGCGCAATTTACTGCAAGTCGGTCAAAGCATCATATGATGCAATGCGCAGTTGAAGGGTTAAGGGCGGAGGGCTTAGAGGACGGCTCTGCCCCGGGGCCTCTGTTGCTGGTTCCCGGGGCTGTGGGGGATGCCTGCTAGCAGTTCTGGGGTGGTTTGCTCCTGCCTGGGTTTTCTGCTTTTGGGCGGAGTTTTTCGCCCATCCAATCTGCTTGCTTCCCACTTTTGCTGGTGTGTTTTCGTATCTTTAGTGTCGGTCACAGCCCTCTGTTCTGGCGACCATTTTCGTCTGCCGGTTTCCTGGCGTGGCTACCAGGGCAACATTGCGGTGTGTTTACATGCGCCTGGGTGTGCGAGCGAGCTTCTTGGGTGAGTTTTCACCTTTTTTCAGGGGTTTTATTCTCCTGTTGTCATTTCTTGGTTTTTCTGGTATTTTCTGCCCATTTCCGGTTCCTCTGGGAACGTTGGGATGTTGAGTTTACACCGGGTTTCCCATTTTGTCTGTTTTGGGTCTGGGCCCTTGGGTTTGGGCTCAGTGTCCCTGGCTGTTATGCTTGCTCCCACACCTTGTCCCTCGGTTTTCGGTCTGTTATGACCGTTTCCCTGGGGGTTCTGTCTGGGGGCTGTGCTTTGCCTTTCTGTGGTGTTTCTCCGCCTGCAAATGTGGTGGTTTGGGCTCCCCCTGGTTCGATTCTGGGTTCCTTTGGGTTCTTTGGTTTTGTTCCGGAGCTTTCTTCCTCTTGGGCCCCCTTTGTGGGTTCAGGGGGCTTTGTTTCCTCGTGTTTGACCCGGTTCTGCCTTTTGGAGTTCCGGGGTTTTCCTGGCTTGCAGACTGATTTTTTTGGGTTTTAGCACATGTTGTGGTCGTGCTGGGACTTTGAGGTTTTGTTGTCGAGGTGGGCCTTTTGATGCAGTTTTGTGCCTTCTTTGCCTGGCTGGTGTGGTGCTCTTTGCCTACTGGTCGGCGGCTTGTACTTTTCATTTCAAGTGTATGTGTGTGTGTGTACACACATGTACATATGAAGGCTGTGTGTGTGTGCACATGTGTATGCACATGTGTGTGTAACATATCTTGTGTGTATATGTATGTGTATATACATAATGTGCATATGTGTATGTGTACTTTTTCTTTCGGAAGGGGCTTTGTTCCCTTCTCTGTTGACGGGGCGCTGGGGGTGCAGCTTGCTCTGTTGGCTCTCGCATGGTCCTGCTGTTGGTGAGCGATTTTGGTTGTCTTCCGGCCTCTGGTGGCGGGAATACGGCTTCTCCCCCTTTGGGGGCATTCAGAGCTGGCGGGTTGGGCTTCTTCCCCTGCACTTCATCATGTCATCTTAGTGGGTGCGTTGGACGTGGTCGATCCACCCCCATCCTTCTGGGGTTCCCGTCTGCTCTTTGCAGACATAGGCCTCTCCCATCTGCGGTTCTTCTGGACTTCTTCAGTCTGCGCCCTGGATTCTATGCCCTCCTAGGAGGACTATTGTCTCCTGTCCGGCTTATGTTGGTGCCGGATGCCTGGATGGTGGCCCTGGACCTCCAGGTCAATTCTTGGCACGTTCCTCTCCAGTTTTCCGGGACTGGCACAGTTGGTGGTGGGGCTTCAGGCTTACCACTTTTGTTGCCTTCCCTATTTTGTAATTGGCACTTGGTGTAATTTTGCATCTTTACCGGATCTTGGTGCCCTGTCTGAGTCTGCTTGAGATTCAGTGTCTGGCCTACCTCGATGACTGGCTGGTGTGGGCTCCCAGTCGGTCTGCTTGTCTGCTCCCCGGGGGTGTGGTTCTTTCCAGATTGCCGGGTTTGGTTTCCTGGTGATCTGGAGGCCATTCCATTTGTTTCCGTCCCGGGTTCGGACTTGGGCCTTGTTTTGGGCTATTGGGCCACTCCTTGTCTTTCCCTCCAGAAGTGTTACTGTGACTGAGGTCCCGCCTTCGGCTGTTCATGAGGGGGTCCTGGGTTGCTCGAGCAGTTGTGCAGGAGTCTGAACTTCTACGTGCTGGTCTGCCCGCAGGGTCGGGTTTGGCTTCGGCGTCTGTTTGGTTTCTTCGGAGACTCCCCTTCCGCCTCTTGCAATCGTTGGGTTCGTTCGTCCAGGGAGCTTGTGTTTGTGCTGCGTCACCACTTCCTCTTTGGGGTTTTTGGGGTTCCGTGCCTTGGCACCTCCCTGAGCCTTCGCTTGATGTGTTCACGGACGGGTCATCTCTCGGCTGGGGCTTTGTGACCAGTGCTCACCAGGTCGGCCGGGGATGGTGGGGTCTGTCCGTCCGTCGGGCTCACAGCACAGTTCGGGAGTTCGTGGCTGTCTGGTTTGCGCTTCGGAGGGTTTGGGTCACTCGGTGCTCTACCATTCAGCTCCGTTTGGACTGTTCTCTGGCGGTTCTTGCCGGAACTACAGGGTTTCTCTTAGGTGTTGACCATTGGGGTTGGTTCCTTAGAGGGGCTCGTTTGCTGGATTCTTGGGGTTTGGCTAACCGTGAGGTTCATGTCCGGGGTGTGTCCTGAGTCCTGGCGGACAGCTGTCTCTGTTCATTTCTCTGTTTGCGGATTGGCCAGTCTTCAGTCATGAGGGGGTCTTGTTTCTTCGGTTTGCGGATTGGCCAGTCGTCGCCGACTCATTTTGTTGGCTCTGCCGGACGTATGGACTCCTGGCCATGGACGTCTCCGAGTCAGCGTGGTCTAGGCGTCGCCCATTTTGTGTGGCTCCCTTACCCACCTGCGAGGCATTCATGGTGGATGCTTTTCGGCAAGACTGGTCAAGGTGGGGGTACCTGTTTCTCTTCTCCCGGTCCAGCTGTTGCTTCGGGTTCTGGCTCGGGTGCAGCCCATTCCCACGAGTGCAGTCCTTTTAGTTCCTTGGTGGCCGGCCCAGCTTTATTTTCAGACGCTGCTTGATAGGTGACCGAACCGGGGGCGTTTTCCCACGGCTCTGGCTCTTTCGGCAGGTCGGATCGGTCCTGTACGTGACTGGTTCGGCCTTCTCCTCGGCTCTTCGCGTCTGGTATTTTGACGCGGGTATCATCATCTCTGTGGTGTTCAGGTGGGTTTGTTGATGGTGTCCCACCTGCGAGCTTCGTCTTGGCAACAGTATGACTTTCCTGGTGTTTCTATGCACTTGTTCTTGCTCTTCGTAGGTTGTCGTCTCTTTTGCATCGGGTTGTCTTGTCCTTTCTTGGGTTTTCAGGGCTACAGTTATATGATTTTTTTACTGTCGCCTCGTTTTGTGTGGCGGTGGCGGAGCCACTCCGGCTTGCGTTCAGGGTGGACGTCACATCTGCCCCGTTTCGTACGCTTTCTCGTGTTTTGTTTCACCTCCGGCCTGCTCATGCGTCGCCTGAGCTGTCCTGGTCCTTGATCAGGGTGCCTTCTTATCTTCTCCTCAGTTTGTGGTAGCCCCTTCGGTTCAAGTTTCTGCTCTTTGGTACTGGTGGTAGATTTGTACGTGTGCAGCCTTTGTCCTTCCTGGCAACGGTCGAGACGGCTGCTTTCCGGAGGGGTTCTTGGGTTATTGATGCTTGATTAGTTTGGCTGGGGGTGCGTCCTGTGTTGTCCGGTTGCGCTTTTTGCTGTTATCTGCGTACAGTGTCTGGGGATGCACTTTGGTTTGATGCGGTTCCCCTCGTAATCTGTTTTTAGGGCTCGGCTCTCCCAGGTCGTCCGCAGAGTTTTTCAGTCTTCCAGCCTGCAGTCTGTCTTTTCGCCCGTGCTGTTCAGACGTTTGCAGCTTTTGCTGCTGTGTTGGTGACGTCTAGGGCTCATTTCGGGCGCAGGGATTTGAGGGTAGCACAGGTTCTTGGCTGCCCATTCTTTATGCGCGTCTGCTCCTGTGCGTTCTTGTTGCCTTGGGTCGTAGGTTGCAACCTGTTGTCTCGGCTTTGCGTTGCGGAGTTTGTGGTGGCCGCCTCCTGTGTTAGCCCTTTCTTTTCCTTCTCTTTGGGTATGAAGCTCCAGGGAGCCGTAGGGGCTCCCCACAGAAAACCTGCGTTGAATGTAATGAAACGCCATTTTCTGGGTGAGCCCCGGAGACTCCCTGGCAACCCTCCCCTCCCACCGGTCGGCGGTTTTTTCGCGTTGGTTGAAGCTTAACTTCCGAACTGAAGCTAGGCAGCCGGCGTGGTAGGTCCGGGCCTCCCACCTCCCCCTCTCGGGGCGGGGAGGGCTTCACGGACGATCGGCTCGGCAGTAAAGTGTGATGTTTGCTTGTTTCCTTGGGATAGTAGGGAGTTTCTACCTCTCTGTTCGTTTTTTTGTTTTAGTTTTTTACCATGTGGGGTTTGTTTTGTTACGCCTACCTTTCTGGGTGCCTAACCCAGGTCGATGGCAGATAAGGAAAACCATAACCAGAAAGGGGTTTTCCAGGGTCATTGCTCCCTGAAACCTCCTTGATGGGGCCAGGTTCTGGCACTGGTCTCTGGTAGGTCTGCACTCCTTAGCTAATGTTCCGGTCTAATATAACATACATTAGCCCGATAAGCTCCAGGGAGCCTCCAGGGCTCACCTAGAAAATGGCGTTTCATTACATTCAACGCTGGTTCTTTGTCATCCTCTGTGTATGAACCTTCACCTGTACAAATAGGTCCAATACTGGCAGTGGCTTTTGCTTTTGATTTCGCATATGTGAAGAAGTATTTTGGATTTTTCTTTATTTCCTGAATTGCTTTCTGTTCTAACTGCCTTTCTTCAGTTTGATATGAGTGTTTCAATTTCCGCTCAATTTCTTCAATCTCCCTATTTAATTATTCCTTCTTTGACGGGAAAGTCGTGTCCGCTTAAGTATTTCCTTTATTTTTTTCCTTCTTTTATAGTGTTGTCTGCGTTCTCTTTCTACGTTGGATCTATTTCTGGCTTTCCTCAAAGGAACATGTTTCAGACAGACTTGATACTCTTTCGAAGTCAGTTTTTTCTATTCCTTTTGTTGGATTTGTAATACTTAGAACAGCTTCCCATGGAATGTTTGTAAGTTCCCTGTTTATTTTCTCCCAGTCTATCCTTTTATTATTAAAATTGAATTTTCTGAATAACTTTTCTTCTTGATCAACATTTTAGGTCTATTCTGAGTATCGATGGTCGTTTGCACTTCAATGAGTTTGTGATCTGTGTATGTGGCATCTGATATCGTAATGTCCCTGATAATGTCTTCATTGTTCGTAAAGACCAGATCTAGAATATTTTAATTTCTCGTTTGCTCTGATATCTGCTGGTTTAGTGAAAATTTGTCACAGAATCTTAAGTACAGTGGTACCTCGGTTTAAGAGTTTAATCCGTTCCTGGAGACAGCTCGTATTCCGAAAACTTGTAATCCGAAGCTAATTTCCCCATAAGAAATAATGGGAAATGAATTAATCCGTTCCTACCCAAAAACCTCACTTCAAACTAAATTTTATACCTAATTCATCTAAATAAACATACAAAACTATGTTCAAGTTATTACTTACCCATGCTGATGAATGCTGTAGGTGTATGGAAGATAGTGAGGAGGGGGGAGGAGGAGAGGTGTTACTGTTTGGAAGGGGAGTCCCCTTCCATTATAACATCAGGCATTGAGGACCTTTCTGGTGGCACTCCCTGGCCCATTTAGCCTGCACACCACTAGGTCCTGGTTGTGGCTCACTGCTCATTTTCTCACAACAAATCTGTCCATGGAAGCTTGTTTTTCCCTTCTTCGCAAGATGTCTCTGTAGTGAGGCATCACATTGTCATTGAAAAGATTAAGGCAACGGCCTACTACAACTTTCTCTGGGTGAGTCTTTTCAATAAAAGTTTGCATATCTTCCCACATCTGACACCACTTCTTAATTTCTGCAGAATGGACATTCTGTACTGCCTCATCCTCCTCCACTGGAGAAACATCCTCAGCTGGGTCTTCTTGCTGTTCCTTTTGAAGGGCTTGGAGTTCTTTGGTGGTCAGTTCTTCGTTGTGTTCTTCCACCAACTCCTCCACATCATCACCATCCAATTCCAAGCCCATTTGCCGGCCCAGAGTAACAATTTCCTCAACAATAGGCGCATCATTTACAGGCTCAAACTCCTCAAAGTCTAGTTCTGTCACATTCAGGCCACAATTTTCTCCAGCCAGAGATCAGGGTTCTTTGAGTCACCTCTTCCCAGGCTTTGTCAACGAGTTTTAAAGAACTACAAATGTTAAAATGGTCTTTCCAGAACTCTTTGAGGGTGAGGTTTGTGGCTTCAGTCACTTCAAAACATTTCCGGAAAAGTGCCCTTTCATAAAGTTTCTTAAAATTCGCTATGATTTTCTGGTCCATAGGCTGAATTAGAGGAGTGGTGTTAGGAGGAAGGAACTTTATTGTGAGGAATTTACTGTATCTGTGCATCAATTCATCTTCCAAGCCTGGAGGATGAGTAGGAGTATTGTCGAGGAGAAGCAGGGCCTTGAGTGGCAAATGTTTCTCCTGCAGATATTTTTCTATGACAGAGCACACCACTTCATTCACCCACTCCGAAAAGAAAATCCTAGTCACCCATGCCCTTTTATTAGCCTTCCACATCACACACATTTGGGTTTTCTGCACTTTATACTGTTTGAAAACCCTTGGATTTTCAGAATGATACACTAGCAAGGGTTTAATTTTCAAATCGCCACTCGCATTTAAACACAGCACAAGCGTAAACCTATCTTTCATAGGCTTGTGTCCGGGCAAGGATTTTTCCTCCTTGGTGATGTATTTCCTCTTAGGCATTCTTTTCCAAAACAGTCCTGTTTCATCACAATTAAACACTTGTTGCGGTAGGTATCCCTCAGCCTCTGCAAACTCTTTAAATTCTTCAATAAATCGTTCAGCGGCTGGTTTGTCTGAGTTGGCAGCCTCCCCATGCCTCACAACACTATGGATACCACTTCTTTTTCTAAATTTTTCAAACCATTCCCTGCTTGCCTTAACCCTTTAAGTGCGCAACACATCATATGATGTGTTCAGTGACTTGCAGTAACTTGCGCTCCATATCATATGATGTATTGAAGTACTATGCAATATTTAAACAGCCCGCGGATACATGGGGTTCACCACACCTTCATCAGGTCTCTTGTAAACAGACCCCATTTAAAAAAAATCGTGGGCCAAGTTCCCGGGTGTGAGGGGCCTCAGTATTGAGTGAGCTACCAAGCCTGACGCACGCAGCATGAGCTCACAGCACTGCTGATCAGCTTGTGACTACAGCATCACCTAAAAATGCCATAATATACATGTTCATGCTATTATTTAGCGACGATATTGTTACAGAAGACCCTTGACTGTGATAAAAATGACCAGGATTCTGATAATAGCAGGATTGTTGTGATAATTAGCGCTGTAGTGGGAGGAGTAATCATGGAGGGGAGGGAGGTAGCATTGTCTGCTGACTGTGTGTGACCACCTTTTACTGTCTGGACTCACTATACCAGCTTAGTTGTTCGCTATGGTAAACAAAACATACAGATACTTATATATAATGTCTGTAAATAAAAGCAAAAACAGTATGGTGGGAGGAGAATGGTGGCGAGTCAGGTGAGGTGAGGGAGAGAGGGAGTGGCAGCCAGTGGCAGGCTGCCACTGGCTGCCACTGCCACTGCCACTCAGCATACCAACTTAGTGGTTCATTATGGTGAAAACGAATGTAGATACTTATATATAACGTCTGTATATAGTGAATAAAAGCAAAAACAGTATGGTGGGAGGAGAATGTGGGAGAGTGAGGTGTTGAGGGAGTGAGTGGCAGCGAGTGGCTGGCTGGTGTGTGGCAGTCACTCCTCGTTGTTTTTTACTCATAATAGCAACTTAGTGGTTCGTTATGGTGAACAAAACATGTAGATACTTATATATAACCTGTGTATATAGTGTAATAACTGACAAAGTATTTGTTCACTGCTTGATGAACATAATAATTGAATCAACAATATGCACACCATATTTTTGAGTACAGCGATGATTCACTCATTTTATTATATAAATATATCACACTACACACTATTGAATAATATTACAGCAAAAAAAAATATGAAAAATCAATCAGAGACATTGAAATAATTAGTTTGGGAGATACCGATCTCCCAAACCGGTCGTTATTATCGGCAGATCTGTATAAAAGAGGCCGTTAAATTGAGTCAGTATCCACTCAATTTAACGGCCTCTTTTATACCGATCTGCCGGTAACAACGACCGGTTTGGGAGATCGGTATCTGGAGCCTCGTATACCGGTCTGGTGGTCGATATTACCGACGGTCAGTATTGGGTTTGTTTTGGCATCAGCAGCCCCTCACATGGCCACCAGGCCACCGACCTTGATCATCCAGAGTTGTATATTAAATCTTAACTTTCTTTTAAAATGATTCAGTTTTATGAAGAAAATTCTAAATTATTATTAATAAAATATTTTAAAACAATTGTTATTAAGCAAAATTCTTTGTTTTCTTATTAAATACCTTTTATAGTATAGGCAATAGGTATTTTTCTGGGAGGAGCCCAGTCGGCTCCCCGGAGCTATCCAGGCTGAATGGATATGTATAACTTTCTGGCATCAGTCAAAGTGCTAGGAGTTCTTGCCTACCGGGGACCATGAGCCAGAACCTGGCCTCCTCAGAGAGGCACGAGGAGCAATGGCCTATAGAAACCCTCTTGTGGTTGGGAGCATTCTATGTCTGCCATTGACCGGGATAGGTACCCAGAAAGGTAGGCGCCCCAAAACAAACCCCTATTCTGGTGAAAATATTGCTACCGAAAGCCGAACAGAACTCCCGAAAGTTATAAAACTAGCATGACGTCATCACGTCGCCGCACCACCGTCTGCGCAACCCCCCTTCCCCGGGAGGGGGAAAGGGGAGCCCCAGACCCTCCATGCCGGCGATCCAACTGGCAGTTCTTGGCTGATGGAATTACTGGCATGAGTCTGTCCTTCTGGTCTGACTCGCTTTATTGGGGACCATTGTAGTGTCTGTACCTATCGAGCTGTCAGTGTTGTCTGTTACACTTTCTAGTTTACTGTCATCTGCATCTGGGCATACTGAGTCAGAGTTTACAACTTCCTGAGTTTCTGCTTCAGTTTCATCCCTGACTATAGCCTCTGCCCCTGGTATAATTACCTAAGTGTAATTACCTAAGTGTAGTTACAGGATGAGAGCTACGCTCGTGGTGTCCCGTCTTCCCAGCACTCTTTGTCATATAACGCTTTGAAACTACTGACGGTCTTGGCCTCCACCACCTTCTCCCCTAACTTGTTCCAACCGTCTACCACACTGTTTGCGAAAGTGAATTTTCTTATATTTCTTCGGCATCTGTGTTTAGCTAGTTTATATCTATAACCTCTTGTTCTTAAAGTTCCAGGTCTCAGGAAATCTTCCCTATCGATTTTATCAATTCCTGTTACTATTTTGTATGTAGTGATCATATCACCTCTTTTTCTTCTGTCTTCTAGTTTTGGCATATTTAATGCCTCTAACCTCTCCTCGTAGCTCTTGCCTTCAGTTCTGGGAGCCACTTAGTAGCATGTCTTTGCACCTTTTCCAGTTTGTTGATGTGCTTTTTAAGATATGGGCACCACACAACCACTGCATATTCTAGCTTTGGCCTAACAAAAGTCGTGAACAATTTCTTTAGTATATCGCCATCCATGTATTTAAACGCAATTCTGAAGTTGGAAAGCGTGGCATAGGCTCCTCGCACAATATTCTTTATGTGGTCCTCAGGTGATAGTTTTCTATCTAGAACCACCCCTAGATCTCTTTCTTTATCAGAATTCTTTAAAGATTTCTCACATAATATATAGGTTGTGTGGGGTCTATGTTCTCCTATTCCACATTCCATAACATGGCATTTATTAACATTGAATTCCATTTGCCAAGTGGCGCTCCATGTACTTATTTTGTCCAGGTCATCTTGAAGGGCATGACAATCATCTAAGTTTCTTATCCTTCCTATTATGGTATGTTAGAATTATTGTGTTTCCTTTCCCACTCTTTCTGGTTGGCTGGTAGGCTTTCAATGAACAATGTTTTCTGTTCATGCATCATGTTTTCTAGAAGATTTTTTAGGATATTCCAAGCTGGCAGGCTATTTTTACACACCCAGAGCAAATGGCCAGCTCTCAGTCCCGTGGTGTTATTCCTGTACAAGACGAATGAAATCTATTCTTACAAATAAAACATTCAATTCCCGTTGCCTTCGACTTTAACCACTTAACTGCATCAACCAAGTATTCTCGGTCGGCGGGAAACTGCGCCAACTGAGAAAACTCTTTGATTTTTCAAGGCACACTTGGTGCACACAACACTTCTAGGAATTCCAGTTTCAACTTCATTTATAAACTGAAGTTTTTGTTCAAAAGTCATCACAACGTGTTTTCTCTTGGCTCTACCGCTCATTGAAGCCCTGAACAACAGATTTCCTGCATTTCCTGATGCCATAATACCAGGATGCAAAAAATATGCACAGATATAAAATGGTAAGGGGGGAAAGTCTTTGTACGCCACGGGCAGCCACAAAAGCAATACTGGGTCGTCGAGCAGGTGCAGCGGTCATGCCGCGGCGATGCGGTGGTTGGCTGTGAAACTACATTGGCCTCTCATGAGTTGAGGCATCACTTGGGACCGGACAGCTAACGAGTAGTTGGAATAAACGAAAGATTGAGGTCCAGCAGTTACGTCGGGGAGTGTAGGTGCTTTTGGTTCATAGTGACCCGGTGTGTTCCCTAACATTTGGATAATTGCAAGCGGTACTTTCAGGGTGCTACTGAGTGGCTACCAGAAGGAGGCATTCCATTATCCTCAAGGCTAAATTTTGTTGGTGAAATACTAAATTGTAAATTTGTATTTTATTCCAGGAGCATGAAACTTACAACAGATTTACACAGAGCTCTGTTGAGAAGGAATTGTTCTCCCTCTCTGGAAAAAAACACTCGAGAGAACGTCACACGATATACCGCTTCATGCTGGATCACATGCCGGATGACCAGCGTTTTACTACAACCCAGCGACTTTGTCAAGACATTCTTGGTAAATATTTTAATCAAACTGTAACTATGTTTATCCATATTAACATAACATAAGAATTAACCCTCAAACCGCTAGGGGCCCAAATGCAATTCACACCCACAGGCGCAAAAAAAAAAAAAAAAAAAAAAAAATTCTTTCGTCTTATGTTAGTGCTCATTTTTGTTCCCTGATCACTGAAAAAATAACAAAAAAATTGTAGGTGGCATATTTTAGCCGCAATAGGGTAGGGAAGTGTCGCAAAAAAGGGGCGTTGGCAGAGCCTTCGCCAGATGAGGTCTACTCCGCCCGTGCTGTCAGACGGCAGTTGCCACAAATATATTATTACCTAATTATTTCAATGTCTCTGATTGATTTTTTCTTAGTTTTTTTGCAGTAATATTATTCCATACAGTGAATTGTGGTATATTTATATAATAAAATGTGTGAACCATTGCTGTACTCAAAATTATGGTGTACATATTAGTGATTCAATTATTATGTTCATAAAACAATAAACAAATAGTTTTGCTGTTGTTATACTATATACACAGGTTATATATAAGTATCTGCATGTTTTGTTCACCATAACAAACTACTAAGTTGGTCTTGTGAGTCAAAAAGTAACGAGGAGTGACCGCCACACACCAGCGAGCCACTCACTGCCACTCCCTCCCTCAACACCACCTCACTCACCCTCATTCTCCTCCCACAATACTGTTTTTGCATTTATTCACTATACACAGACATTATATATACGTATTTACATGTTTTGTTCACCATAACTGTACATCTAAGCTTGTATGGTGAGTAAAGGCACAAAGACGTAGGACCTCACACAGTCAGCTGATGGCTGCTGCCCTCAAGGCCAGACGCACTAATATTTCTCCTCCAACAATATTGTTTGTGGTGTTATTACGCTATATACACACATTATATATAAGTATCTACCTGTTTTATTCACCATACCTGTACAAATAAGCTGGTATGGTGCCCAAAGGCCGTAGTGGCCATCAGTAAACAACATGCCAAGTCGTGCAGACGACGCTCTTCCCTCACCAAAATGGCTGCTCCCAACCTACTCCTCTCGCTGTTATCTCACACTATGCACACACGTTATATATAATTATCTACATTTGTGTTCACCATAGCGAACCACTAAGCTGGTATGGTGAGTGCAGTCAATAAATGGTGGCCACACACAGTCAGAAGACGACGCCACAACCCTCCCTCCACAGCCTTACTCCTCCCTCCATGGAGCACAGCGCTAAATATCACCACAATCATGCTGTTATCAGAATCCTGGTCAGTTTTATCACAGTCAGGGGGCTCCAGTAATACTATCACTGCTAAATAATAGCAGTATCATTTATATTTTGGCATTTGTAGGCGATGCTGTGGTCACAAGCTGAACAGCGGTGCTGTGAACTCGTGCTGCGTGCGCCAGCCTTGGTGGCTTGCTCAATACTGATGCTCTAACACCCAAGAATGTTGGCCTGGATTTTTTCTAGGTGGCATCTGGCAACTATCAGTTGTGGCTGTACTATAGCTGCATACACTGCTTGGTGCATCGTTTGGCTTCCTTGAGCGTTGGTTTCTAGTTCTGCTTGCAATTTGTCCAAACCTGGGCATTTATCCGTGACTCCGCCTCTTTCAGAAGGTCAGGCAAGTGACATACCTTGCTGGTTCAGCTTTCCTCTTCCGCTCTAAGCGTCTGGAATTTTATAGGCATATTTATCAACTGTATGGTCTTTAGGGTTGGTTTGATGGTGTCCCACCTGCAGTCTTCTTCTCGGTGACAGTATGAGGTATCTTGGCAGCCTATTCTCCATTTTCTATGTCTTCATTATTCTCTTCTGTTTCTGAACAGGTTGTTTTGTTCTTTCTTGGCTGTTTCTTGAACTCAGGCCGAATACTGTCACCTCTTATTGTGCAGCGTTGGCGGAGCTACTACTGCTTGCATTTGGGATTAGCACGTCTTCAGCCTATTTTCGCAAGCTTTCTCGGGCTTTGTTTCACCTCTAATCTGCTCATGCACCAACTTGAGTCTGCATGGTCTTTAGACCGGATTCTTTCTTCTCGTTTATTTGTGGCCCCTTCAGTTCAGGATTGTTTCTTGAAGGCTATATTTCTGGGGGGAGCCCCATCGGCTCCCTGGAGCTATCCAGGCTGAAAGAATATATATAACTTTCTGGCATCAGTCAAAGTGCTTGGAGTTCTTGCCTACCGGGGACCACAAACCAGAACCTGGCCCCCCCTCAGAGAGGCACGAGGAGCAATGGCCTATAGAAAACCCCCTGTGGTTGGGAGCATTCTATGTCTGCCATTGATCGGGATAGGCACCCAGAAAGGTAGGCGCCCCAAAACAAACTCCTATTCTGGTGAAAATATTGCTACTGAAAACCGAACGAGTGGACAGAACTCCCCAAACAAAATTATCAAACTAGCATGACGTCATCACATCGCCGTGCCACCGTCTGCGCAACCCCCCCCTCCATGGGAGGGGGAAGGGGAGCCCCAGACCCTCCATGCCGGCGATCCAACTGGCAGTTCTTGGCTGATGGAATTACTGGCCGGTCGAGTGCCTCTGGCTCCTGTTTTTGTTTCAGTTCTGTGCCTTGTGGTGTGGACTGTCTCTACCAGTGGGGGTATGAGCCAGGAGGAAGACTCCATGGTACTCGGACTGCATGCGCCTAGGGCTCTCTTCCCTAGGTGCCCTGTAAGTACTGCCCTTGGAGCTTGGGGCCACCTTCCACAAGTCACCTTGGGTTCTACCTCCACTGTGTCCTTTACTGCTCAGTACTGGGCCGCCCTTGGAGTTGGCTTGGGTTTTGTTGCCCTGGTTTGTCTCTGGGTAGGTTGTAGTTTTCGTCACTGGTAGGGGCGCGGGGTACCGCATAGCTAGTTTTCACCAATAACAGCGACCGGCTCTTTTCCACCTGGGTACGTTGCCCTCTTGCGGGTTTTTCTTTTTTTTTTTTTTGTCTGCCTGGTGGGGGGTTTGCCTTTGTGGTCCCCCATTACTGTTCTAGGTGTTTTTATTTAGATATTTTCTGTTGGTGGTACTCCCCGCTTGGCCCCCATGAGTGGACACGTCCCGGGGGTTTAGCTTTTAGAAGTTTGTTTGGTAGACTTGGGCGCCGGTTCACGGTACCCTGCTTGGGCTTCCATTAGCGTGAACCCAATGCTAAGGGCCAAGGAAAACCCCACGGGGGCTCCGTGGTGCTATGGGTGTGTCCCCCGGAGTTTCCCCCTCGCTTCCTGCAAGTTTGACGGTTGCTCTGTCCCCGATGAGTGTCTCAGGGTGACACTCATCGGTTGTGCCTCCGCCATGCTGCCTGTTGGGTCATTGTTTCTTATGACCTGGAGTGTTGCGACGGGTGTTGTCGGTACGTGCTCTTGTTCACCCAGGCCACAGGTCATGATAATCGGGTGCAGGCAGCTGCAGTGTTGCTTGCTAGGTGTAGGTTGCGGCAATGCTCTTATTTGTTTGCGGCCCCGGATGCCCTGAGGCTGCCCCGTTTTGGTTGTTTGAGTCCAGATTTAGGGGTGGAGGTCGCTTCGGCTCTCGCTCCTCCTGCTCATCTTCCTTCCCCTTCTGTTCTGTACACTTCCTCCCTAGCTTCGGCCCCAAACCGTAGGCTGGTTTCAGGGGTTGGAGTGGAGTCTGGTTGGTTTGAGACTCGGGGTGTTTTCCTCTTCTGGGGTGGCAGCGGAGGCTTTTGAGTCAGTTCCTCGAGCCATTTCATATGGGTCTGACCAATGGGCTCCCTTCCTTAATGTTTGTATGGCTGCCCCGGCTTTTCCTTGTCAAGCTGGGGCTTTGGGGGTACAGCTCGGCCCCGGATCTTGCCGTAGAAGTTCCCGGGGTTGGGGAGGGTTTGCCTGGGAGGCCTCGCCCCGTTTGCCCCTCTTGGGTCTTTGTACCCTCGGTGAGGGGCTGGCAGTTCCTCAGAGTGGGGTTGTTCCTTCCCCCTCTGTGTTCATGTAGGGCTTTGGGTCTACCGCTCCCTTGGTTCAGTTCCGTGTCCCTTCAGGTTCGTCGGTCCAGTCACTCCTGGGGGGTGGGTTTCGCCCCCTTTTCCTTACCCTTTTTGCGCTTACATCGCGATACTGTTCCCTTCGTATCGGGTCCCTACGTGTCTCTTGATCAAGGGTATATTTTTGTCCATATGTACCTCCGTGCGTTTGTGCTTGCTTGTCGTGGTTCTCGTTGGTTCGCGCATCTCTTTGTACCTTCCAATATTATTGGAACTTCTGTTGACTACTGATGTGGTTTCCCTCTAGTCCTTTGTCAGCCTCGCTGGTTTCCTTCCGTCCTCTGTCTTCTTTCGCTTCGGTTTCGCCTTGTTTTGTTTTCACGTTGTCTCTCCTTCCAGTTTCGACGTTCCTCGTCTTCGTTACGTGCATCTTCCTGGTGTTTGTACGACGTGTGTATACAATGTGTCTGTATGTTATGTGTATGTACAATATGTGTGTCCGCCTGGTGTGCGAGCCACGCCACCCAGTACACGGGTGGTGTGTTTCGTACCTCATGTGCTGGGGCCGGGGTGCTCGTGTGTTCCGCATCTTTTCTTGCAGTTTTCTACTGCTTCTTGCTCGTTTTTTCCCTCCAGTCATAGCCCTCTAGATGCTGGGGTTGTTCTGGATGTTATATATAGGGGGGCATCACTTCATTCTTTCCTCTGCTTCCAGGTGTGGGGAGGCTCGGAGTGATGCCTCCTCCCCCTATGTACTGCTCCTCGTCTTCTGCTGGGCGCGCGCCTCTGGACGTCTTTCACCTTAAGCTTCCAAATTTTATTCAGGTAACAATACATACAATGCCTACTGCCTCTAGTATGCATGGCGTTCGAGCGCACCTCTAGCGATAATCCTGGTATGTTATTAGGCTCGACTGTGTTGTGGCACGGTCGTGTCTCTGCTCTGCAGGTGAGATTGTCATGTCTGACGCCTCGGTCGGCCAGGTGCTGGTTCTCGACTTTGGTGGGGTGCTTGGCTAGTTGTGCTTGCGGAGGTTGAGCTCTGGCTCTTTGGCCCCGCCTCTCTCCTGTCAGTCGCCGGTTGTGCGGTTTCCAGAGCCATCTATGTTTGCCCCTGTAGGTGGAATCTGCCTCCACCATGTCGCTTCCTAGTACTTTTTGCTTCCTATCTCCTCTGACATTGATCAGGTTTTTTTTCATGTCTGTGGCTTGTTTGGGTACTCAGCTTCCTCCTGTATCCTCTTGTGCATGTGCCACCCTTGGTCACTGCTCCATCCTTGTTTACTCTGTCATTTCCCCGCTTGGTGGGGTTGCGTCGATGGCTCCTAACAAGGGTGTTAGGTTTTGTGTGTTGTGATTGATCACCTTGCATGTGTCTTCAGTGACTTTCCTTTGTCCGTGTATTTTGTTCTTTGTTGTCCTATGGGGATCTGCCCCGCATTTTGGTGCTTTTGGTTTCGTTGTCGGCACCTGGGTCTTTTCCTATCTGGACGCTCTTTCCTTGCCTATCTTCGGTGACTGGCTGCACCCAGATATCCATGATGTCCCTCGGGTATGTGCGCCCTACACTACAAATTTTGTGGTTGGTCGTGTGCATTGCATTCCCGGCCGCTCCTTGGTCCGTATTCGGGGTTTTCCTTGCCTGTTTCCATTTTTCCTCCTTCTATGCTACACTTGACTGTATCTGGATCGGTGCTTATTGACTATCCTGATATTGGGTGCTCGGGTGGGCCTCTGTCCATGTTCAGTTCCCTGCTTTTGGAGCCGGTCGGCCGAGCGGACAGCACACTGGACTTGTAATCCTGTGGTCCCAGGTTCGATCCCGGGCGCCGACGAGAAACAATGGGCAGAGTTTCTTTCATCCTATGCCGCTGTTACCTAGCAGTAAAATAGGTACCTGGGTGTTAGTCAGCTGTCACGGGCTGCTTCCTGGGGGTGGAGGCCTGGTTGAGGACCGGGCCGCGGGGACACTAAAGCCCCGAAATCATCTCAAGATAACCTCAAGATAACCTACCCCGGTGTTCGTTTTGGTACTGAGTTCCTGCACCTTTTCTTTGTAACTTACTGCAGGCTTCGGTGTTGCACTGTCTGTGGGGGGGGTTGTGGACTTTCGGTCCACTGCTCCTGCCTTACTTGTTCCTTTTCTTGGAACAGGTAGCTGGGTTCCGGTCCTGGCTCTGGTTTTTCTTTGTTCCTTTTCCGGAACATGTGTGTGTTTGCTTTCCTGTGGTTCGCGTCCTGCGTAGTTCTCCTCATAGATGCCTCCAGGACGCATGCGTCATTCTTCCCTGCTGGAGCTGGTTATGTTGCTCCTTTGGGTTGTGGGGGTCTCTGTTTTTCGTTTTGCGTTTTACGCTTTCGTTCGTGGTGCTCGTTTTCCTCGTTGGCCACTGCCTGGGTCCTGGCTCCTTGGTGTTTGGCCTTGGACCATCAGGGGTCCTGGGGGGGGGGTTCCTCCCGAACAGGGGGTTTCTGCTCGCCAGGGTTGGTTCTGCGAAGGGTTCCTTGGTCTCTGATAGGGTTGGCTTGTCTTCCCTTCGAGTTGTTCTGGGACCATGTACTGTCGCCTTGTATTGGGTGGTGCTGGCGGAGCCGCTCCAGCTGGTTGGGTCTTGTGTTGGACTCTCGGACTGCTTCCTTGTCTCTCCCTCTTGTGACGCTGTTACGGGTGCAGTCCTGCCTCCGGCTGTTTCTGGAAGGCACCCGGGTCACACGTCGGTTGTTCAAGCGGCTGTGCGGCAGCTTGAACTTTGCCGTGATGGTCTACCCATCAGGTCGGATCTGACTTCGGCGGATGTTCTGGTTTCTGCGGGGGGTCATCCCTTCCGCCGCTCTCGCGATCGATGGGTTCGGATCCCAGGAGCCTTGCGTCGGCTGCTACATCGCTGGCTTCCTCTGCGTTTTTTTTTGCGGTTCTGTGCCGTGGCACCTTCCCGAGCCCTCGCTCGATGTGTTCGCGGATGCGTCGTCTCTCGGCTGAGGTTTTGTGATGAGTGCTCACCAGGCCGGCCAGGGTCGGTGGGGTCCGTCCTTCCATCAAGCTGACAGCATGGCGAGGGAGTTTGTGGCGGTGTGGCATTCGCTTCAGAGGATTTGGGTCGCTCGAGGGGGCAACGATCTGGCTCTATTTGGACTGCTCCCCGGTGATTCATTGCCTGAACTGCGGGGGTTTGAATTGGTCCTTGGTTCTTTGGGGCTGGTCGCTTTGGGTGACTTGTCTGCTGAGTTTTCAGAGTTTGGTACTCCTGGCGGTACATGTTCAGGGGGTGTCAAACGTCCTGGCGTACAGCCTGTCTCGGTTCACTCCCCTTTCCATGAAATGGACGGTCGACGCCAACTCGTTCAGTTGGCTCTGCCTGACATATGGGCGCCCAGAGGTGGACCTATTCGCATTGGCGTGGTTGAGGCGTCTTCCAGTTTGAAGCGCCCTTCCCAGACTGCAAGGCTGTCGATCTCGATGCCTTGTGCTGGTCTGGTCGAGGTTGAGATACCTGTACCTCTGCCCTCCGGTTCAGTCGTTGCTCCAGATCCTGGCTCGGTTGGAGACTTGCCAAGGGAGAGTAGTCCTGTTGGCTCCTTGGTGGCCAGGCCAGCCATGGTTTCAGGTGCTTCTTGCTCGCTGTCCGAACCCAAGAGTCTTCCTGCGACTCCGCCTCTTTCTGCAGATCGGTCCGGTATGTTACGTGGTGGGTTCGATCTCCGTCTCCACTCTTCGCATCTGGTCTCTTTGGCGTGGGTGTATCACCACTTGTATGGTGATCAGGTGGCTTAGTTGATGATGTCCCACCTGCGAGTTTCGTCTAAACGGCAGTATGAAATTTCCTGGCGGCCCTTTCGGCATTTTTTTGTCTTTTCGTAGCTTGTCTTCAATTCTGATCGGGTTTTGTCCTTTCTCTCTTAGTTGTTTCAGGACCGTCATCTTGTGCCAAATACTGTCGCCTCATTTCGTGCGGTGCTGGCGGAGCCGCTACAGCTTGCTTTTGGGGTGGATGTTTCTTCTGCTCTGTTCCGCAAGCGTTCTCGGACGTTGTTTCACCTCCAGCCTTATCATGCGCCGCCTGAGCCGTCTTGGTCGTAGGACCGGGTGCGCTCTTTTCTCTCTTCTCCTCAATTTGTGGTGGCCCCCCCTTGGTTCAGGACTGTTTTTCTAAGGCTCTTTTCTTGAGCGCATTGGCCTCTGGGGGTCGGGTCGGGGAGCTTCATGCTCTCCTCCAGCGCAGGGGTTTCTGCTCTTTCGGTCCTGGTGGTCGTTTTGTTCGTTTGCAACCTTCTCCTTCTTTTATAGTGAAGAATCAGTCTGCTGCTTTCCAAAGGGGTCCTTGGGTTGTTGATGCTTGGTTGGTTCGGCCAGGGGTGCTTCATGTTTTGTGTCCAGTTGCAGCTCTTCGCCGGTATCTGCACGCCATGGCCTCCGTGGCAGGGGATGCGCTTTGGGTGGACCCGGTTCCCCCTTCTTCCTGTTCTTCTTCCCCAGTTCCAAGGTGCGGTTCTCCCATGTCGTCCGCAGGATTATTCGGTCCAGCCAGCCTGCGCTCTATCCCAGTGCCCACGACGTTCGTAAGTTCGTGGCTTTGGCTGCTGTTTTTGGGAATATGTCCTGGGCTGACATTCGGTCAAGGGGCTTATGGAGGTCGAACAGGTTCCTGGCTGCACAGTATCTAGCTTATGTTCCTGGGACTTCTCGGGCGTGTGTAGTCTTGGGTCACAGGTTGCAGCCATTTGTCTCGACTTCGAGTTGAGGAGCGAGTGACGACTGCCTCCTGGATAAGTCCCTCTTTTTCTTTGACTTTGGTTAGGTAGCTCCGGGGAGCCGAAGGGGCTCTCCACAGAAAACCAGCGTTGAATGTAATGAAACACCATTTTCTGGCCCTCAGGTAGTGAGGATCTCTCTGTGGTGCATTCTCTGGCACGTTTTGCCTGCATACCACTAGGTCCTGGTTGTGGCTCTCTGCTCGATTTTCTCACAAAGCAGTCCATTGACGATTGTTTTCCCTTCTTCGCAACATTTGTTTGTAGTGAGGTATCACATTGTCATTGAAAAGATTAATGCAACGACCTACTACAGCTTTCTCTGGGTGAGTCATTTCAATAAAAGTTTGCATTTCTTTCCACATCTGACACCACTTTTTAATGGTTGCGGAAGGGACATTCGCTACTGCCTCATCCTCCTCCACTGGAGAAACATCCTCAGCTGGGTCTTCTTGTTGTTCCTTTTGAAGGGCTTGTAGTTCTTCGGTGGTCAGTTCGTTGTGTTCTTCCACCAACTCCTCCACATCATCACCATCCAATTCCAATCCCATTTGCCGGCCCAGAGTAACAATTTCCTCAACAATAGGTGCATCATTTACAGGCTCAAACTCCTCAAAGTCTAGTTCTGTCACACATTCAGGCCACAATTTTCTCCAGCCAGAGATCAGGGTTCTTTGAGTCACTTCTTGCCAGGCTTTGTCAACGAGTTTTAAAGCACTACAAATGTTAAAATGGTGTTTCCAGAACTCTTTCAGGGTGAGTTTTGTGGCTTCAGTCACTTCCAAATATTTCCAGAAAAGTGCCCTTTCATAAGGTTTCTTAAAATTTGCTATGATTTTCTGGTCCATAGGCTGAATTAGAGGAGTGGTGTTAGGAGGATGGAACTTTACTGTGAGAAAATTGCTGTATCTGTGCATCAATTCATCTTCCAAGCCTGGAGGATGAGCAGGAGTATTGTCGAGGAGAAACAGGGCCTTGAGTGGCAAATGTTTCTCCTGCAGATATTTTTCTATGACAGAGCACACCACTTCATTCACCCACTCCGAAAAAAAATCCTAGTCACCCATGCCCTTTTATTAGCCTTCCACATCACACACATTTGGGTTTTCTGCACTTTATACTGTTTGAAAACCCTTGGATTTTCAGAATGATACACAAGTAAGGGTTTAATTTTCAAATCGCCACTCGCATTTAAACACAGCAAAAAGGTAAACCTATCTTTCATATGCTTGTGTTCAGGCAATGATTTTTCCTCCTTGGTAATGTATGTCCTCTTCGGCAATCTTTTCCAGAACAGTCCTGTCTCATCACAATTAAACACTTGTTGCGGTAGGTATCCCCCAGCCTCTGCAAACTTTAAATTTTTCAATAAATCTTTCAGCCGCTGGTTTGTCTGAGCTGGCAGCCTTCCCATGCCTCACAACACTATGAATACCACTTCTTTTTCCAAATTTGTCAAACCATTCCCTGCTTGCCTTAACCCTTTAACTGCGTTGCCTCCAAATATGACACCCCCGTGGTGCGCAGGAAATAAATTCTCTGGAAAAAATTCTTTTTTCTTTTTAAAGTGTCAAAAACCCTTCCCTCAGTATGGCTATGTAAAAAAAAAGTCGTAATTGTACTTACTTTGGCTGCTATGGGGTCCGTAAGTTGGGGCGTGACGTCATGATTCCCCGTGCGCCCGTGCTGTAAGCTCCCGGGGCGGGTGGGGCGGTCGGGGCGGGGCGCGCGAGTTGCCGCGAATATATTTTCGGTCATTTTTTGTGCACCTTTCTAAATATATTTTCATTGTTTTTACATGGCAATCCAATGTATAATGAACACGTACACTCTATTATCGCAGTACAACATCCGTACTGTCCGTAAACACTGTGTTACGTGCATCGCAAACAACGTCACTTATCCTGCACAATTTCCAATGTATCATGCCTAATATATTTATATTTACACTTTATATACACACTGTACAGTATCACACACTATATACACACATCATAAACACACTCAGTACTCCGCGAGTGTGTGATATGCGGCGAAGCAGCCAACGGGGCAGAGTGGCACCTTGCACTCCACGCACCAGGTGCTGATGCATCTTCGTTTTTGTTCTCTGCGGGTAGTGTTCCTGCATACTATACAAGCTCGTTTACCCTTCTCCCGTGATGCTGTGCCTGGCATATACTCGAGCATATGTACACTGAAGTTTTCATTACCCGTCAATCTGTCTGGAGCTGCATGTGGCATTGTTGCTTGCACTCCGCGCGGTACAACAGAACCCTCCTTGCCATACTTTACTAGCAGCTGTGACACAACACGAGCACTGAATGTACGTATAGACGGTCTCCTGCCTGATTTTACCAGGTACATATTGTAGCAGTTGAGCACTACAACATCCATGAGGTGGAAGAAGAACTTTTTCGTCCACTTCACAGACTTGCGCACACACTCCACTCCACCAAGCATCATGTCACACTTATCGACGAGGCGCATGTTCACGTTATAGTCTATGACACAGTCTGGCTTATACATGGTGTTGCGTGTCTGAAAGTGGACTTTCCCACTGTCCACCATGGCACCGGTGTGAATCGTAGTCAGCATATTCACCTCGCGTCTGTCCTTCCACCGCACTGACAGCGTTTTGTCACACTTGCGCAGCTGGCACTCACCCACGGCTATAGCTACACCAAACACTGGCATTTCCTTCCTGTGGCCCTTCACAGTGCCACATACACCGGTGTTGTGGGCAAGGAGGTATCTGGTCAGCAAGGGGCTGGTGTAATAGTTGTCGGTGAACAGTACATGCCCCTTGTTCAGCAACGGTTCCATCAGGGTTTTCACGACACTGCCTGAGAACCCGTGTACATCTTGAGCTGGTATGTCGACGTCTGTACCAGAATATAATATCATGTCCAAGACGATACCAGTCTCACAGTCGCACAGCACAAAAAACTTCAGTCCAAATCGGTGCCGCTTTGATGGGATGTACTGCTTGAATGCCAGTCGCCCCTTGAACAGTACAAGCGACTCGTCAATAACCACATTCTGTCCAGGTACAAAATAATCCCTGAACTTCCCTCGCATGTCACTGAACATCTTCCGTACTTTCCACAGTCTGTCGTGTCTGTCCTCATTTGCATTATTCTCGAAATGCAGGCACCTGAGAATCAAGAGATACCTATCACGCGACATGTACCGGTTGAACACGGGCGATGGAACAAGGCTGTCTTTGCTCCAATATTCCTGGATGACAGATTTCTCAGAGTGCTTCATCATCATAGTGAGTGCCAGAAACACGTACATTTCGTCGATTGTCGTGTCCTTCCATCGCGTGAGGCGTGAGGCAGGTAAAATGCCGTCGTCTATGAGGCTGTGAGCGAACCTGTTTGTCTCAGTCACAAGATGCGTCATGAATACATTGTCAAAATATGCCTGAAAATAATCCATGTCTGCCATATCATCACCAGTATATGGAAATAATGGTGTAACACCAAAATCGCTATCATCAAATGTTGGTATTTGAGGGACAAATGTGGTGCAATCCTCCCACACAAGTACACCAGGGGCTTTGTTGTTGGCGCCAACACCACGGCCAACACCACCACGAGCACCATAACTACGGCTACGTGGTCTGCTGCTTCTGCTGGAGCTGCGTGAGGCTATGCTAGACGCTGAGGCAGATTTCCGTACTGTATGCCTACCACGAATAAATGATGTTGAGGGGCCACTCTCATTGTTGTCCACATGCTGTGAGGCACGCCGCCGCCTGCCCCGGCGTGTTGCTGAGGCAGCAAAACCCCGCCTGGTAACACCACCACTGCTCGTACTCGGGTCGTCTACACTACTCGTATCAGAGCCAAAGTCACTGAAGCCCGAGAATGATTCGTCACACGTACTATCACTGAATAAACTACTAGCGTCTGGGGACATACATGGTGGTGGTGATGATAACGGTGTTGACCCAGGGCGGCGAGGCAGGCCGGGCGAGGCACGTGTACCATACACACTCGCCGCATCTTCAAATTCCGTCTCCTCCTCACTCGTATCAGATATCTGAGTAAGGTCTTTCTCAGGATCATAGTCTAGGTCATCATCCAGAGCACCGTCATCATACAAAATGTCGCGTATTTCCTCCTCAGAGAGTCGTTTTCCATGACCGCGGGTCACCGTGGAGCGGGAGCTCGTAGAGGATGCGTCAGACATGGTTGCGCTGTGAAACTGAGGCTCCCCACGGCCGCAGGGCATGCTGGGATTTTTTTTGAAGATGGCGGACGATCACTGGGGCCCCCACCCACCCATACCCTACCCACGTCACCGCGCGCCAGTTTTGAATGGAACGTGAAAAATAAAAATACCTGGAGGCGCGCTGCGCAAACCAGACGCGAGCCTGGAGGCGCGTTGCGCAGTTAAAGGGTTAAAGTCTATTGTATCTGCATTTGTTCCAGGGGTTTTCTTGTTTTGTTTACAAGGTCTTCGTGCAATACCCTGGCTTTCTCACAAATGATGGCCTCTGAAACACTATCACCTGCTAACTCCTTGTTGTGCATCAAAATTAATAACAACTTTTCCACTTCTTCAAGTATTTGTGGTCTTTGTTTCGTGAGTGCTCTTATGCCTTTTGCCACTTTAGCACTCATAATGTCTTTTTTCTTGCCAAGTATAGTGCATATCGTTGACGTGGCTTTGTTGTACTGCCCACAAAGTTCAACAACACGTGTACCATTTTCTTGCTTCCGAATGATCTCTTGTTTTTCCTCTATTATCATCCTCACATGCGCTTTCTTGCCCTGATCTTTACCACTGGCTTTCGTGGGGACCCCATGATGAGATATATAATAACAACTTTTATGGTCAAATGGCCAGAAATCCAGCAAAACACAGTAAATCCTTGTGAAGAAATCAAGTGGGATAGTCAGTAGGTACGAGGCACTGGTAAACTGAGGGGCGATCGCCGTGTCACCACGTGCTAGGTTGGCCTGTACACGTATCAACACCCTCGGCTTTCGAGGCAACGCCCGTATTCCAATGTAAATTTTCGAACAAATCCTGCTCGTATTCTGAAAAACTCGTATACAGGGACACTCGTATTCCAAGGTACCATTGTACTGTTATTTCATAAATGTAAAATAAATATGATATACTGTATATTCAGATCTGTAATTTAAAATTAATACTGTATAGTAAATTATTTATTTGAGCTTTCTTTTCCTATCCTATGAATACTGTACTATTTTACCCTGAAATATTTACGCAGGTGGAATAGTTAATGGTCGTATCAAACTGACCTTAACTAGCCAGCCCATGTTAGAAGACACACTCACAGTGCTCAGCAGTGACGAGATAAAGCTTGCTTCATTGAAATCCAGACCAGAGGACATTGATCAACCCACAGACCAGGCAGAGCAAGCAGCTATGGCGGGATGGTCATAAAGAAGACGATTATCTCTCAGGTTCGATTGTTTCATTGCCCTTTGTGATTTAAAATGAAAATGATTGAATTTGGAAACATTTTGACATTAACTTTACCTGAACATTTATAAAAACAACAAATATATGTCCTTAACAACTGCACCATGAAATTTTGGCCAAAAACAGGTGCGCAGTGCAGGGGTTAGATAACATGCTCATGTTTTTCCATTTGTTTGGGGTTGTTATAGTTGTTTGATTTTGGTGTAAGCTAATCCAACACTACAACATGGATGAAGGATTGATGCTATCTTCTTGAGGTTATCTTGAGATGATTTCAGGGCTTTTTCAGTGTCCCCGCGGCCCGGTCCTCGACCAGGCCTCCACCCCCAGGAAGCAGCCTGTGACAGCTAACTAACACCCAGGGACCTTTTTGCTGCTAGGTAACAGGGGCATAAGGTGAAAGAAACTCTGCCCATTGTTTCTCGCCGGCGCTGGGATCGAACCCGGGACCACAGGATCACAAGTCCAGTGTGCTGTTTGCTCGGCCGACCGGCTTCCTATTTATTATGCTATAATAACCATGAAAATAAATAAAAAAATGTTCTAAAAATACTTAATTATTGCCAATCTTAAAAATATGGAAGTTATTGCCTGTCAGCCAACAAAATCAAGTACAAAAAATTTGTACAAATATATTATTGAAATATGATATGAATGGGAAGAGATGTAGTGGAGGTAAAAGTGGCACTACAAAAAAAAAAAAAATTGAAGAAATGTAGCCATAACTCCTAGGCGGCACTTGGGATTATAGCGTGGAACACCACTAGGCACAAGAATTTTTTTTTCTACGATTGTTAACAGGCAAAAGGCAACCGGTCAGGTTATTACAAATGGTTATCGGCCAGGCAAAGTATTAACACTATCTGTAACTCTGGACCAGACTCACGTCCATTATTTCTGGGGGGAGCCCCGTCGGCTCCCCGGAGCTATCCAGGCTGAATGGATATGTATAAACTTTCTGGCATCAGTCAAAGTGCTAGGAGTTCTTGCCTACCGGGGACCACGAGCCAGAACCTGGCCCCCTCAGAGAGGCACGAGGAGCAATGGCCTATAGAAACCCCTTTTGTGATTGGGAGCATCTATGTCTGCCATCGACTGGGACAGGCACCCAGAAAAAGGTAGGCGCCCCAAAACAACCCCTATCTGGTGAAATTATTGCTACCGAAAGCCGAACGAGTGGACAAAACTCCCCAAACAAAATTATAAACTAGCATGACGTCTTCACGTCGCCGCGCCACCGTGCTGCAACCCCCCCTCCCCGAGAGGGGGAAGGGGGAGCCCCGACCCTCCACGCGGCGATCCAACTGGCAGTTCTTGGCTGATGGTATTGCTGGCTGGTCGAGTGCCTCTGGCTCCGGTTTTTGTTTCAGTTCTGTGCCTTGTGGTGTGGACTGTCTCTACTGGTGGGGTGTGAGCCAGGAGTAAGATTCCACGGTACTCGGGCTGCATGTGCCTAGGGCTATCTTCCCTAGGTGCCCTGTAAGTACTGCCCTTGGGGCCACCTTCCACTAGTCACCTTGGGTTCTGCCTCCGGTGTCCTTTACTGCTCGGTACTGGGCCGCCCTGGGGTCGGCTGGGGTTTTGTAGCCCTGGTTGTCTCTGGGTAGGTGGTATTTTCGTCACGGTAGGGGTGGCGGGGTACTGCACAGCTAGTTTTCACCTTAACAGCGGCCGGCTCTGTTCCGCTTGGGTACGTTGTCCTCTTGCGGGGTTTTTCTTTTGTTTTGTTTTTGCCTGGTGGGGGGGGTCTGCCTTTACTGTGGTCCCCCTTTTCCTGTTCTAGGTGAATTTCTTTCGAATTCTTCTGTTGGCAATACTCCCCACTTGGCCCCGTGATGTGGACACGTCCCGGGGGTTCAGCTTTAGCAGTTTGTTGGTAGATTTGGGCGCCGGTTCGCGGTACCCTGCCTGGGCTTCCCTTAGCGTGTACCAAGGCTAAGGGCCCTGAAAACCCAGGGGGGCTTTGTGGTCCTCTAAGTGTGTCCCGGAGTCCCCGTCACGTCCTGCGAGTTTGACGGTTGATCTGTCCCCTTGTTTATGGGTGACACTCACCTGTTGTGCCTCCGCCATGCTGCCTGTGGGTCCTTGTTCTTGTGATCGGAGTCGTCCAATGATTGTTGTCGGTACGCGCTCTCCTTCACACAGGCCTCTGGTCAAATAATCAGGTGCAGGCGGCTGCGGCGTTGCTTGCTGGGTGTGTGTTGCTGCAACGCTCTTGGGTTGCGGCCCCGGATGCCCCGAGGCTGCCCCGTTGGTGGTTGGGGTCTGGACTTGGGGGTGGGGGCGCTTCGGCCTGGCTCCTTCCGCTTCTTGTTCCTTCCTTCTGTTGTATTCACTTCCTCCCTTGATCCTGCTCCGAACCATAGGTGGGTTTCGGGGTTGGGGCGGGGTCTGGTGGGTTGAGACTCGGGCGGTTCGGGGGTGTTCCCTTCTGGGGTGGCGGAGGGCGGAGGCATTCGAGTCAGTTCCTCCAGCCGTGCCGTATGGGTCTGACCAGTGGGCTCCCTTCATTAGTGTTTGCACGGCTGCTCCGGCTTTTCCTTGTTCAGCTGGGGCTTTGGGGGTGCGGCTCGGCCCTGGGTCATGCCATAGAGGTTCCCGGGGTTAGGGAGGGGTTGCCTGGGGGGCCTCAGCCCTGTTTGTCACACTTGGGTCCTTGTACCTTTGGTGTGGGGCTGGCAGTCCTCAGTGGGGTTATTAATTCCCTCTGTGTTCCTGTTGTGTTGGGTATACCCCTCCCTGGGTTCGGTTCCGTGTTCCTTCGGGTTCGTCGGGTCCGTCGTTCCTAGGGGGTGTTTCACCCCCTTTTCCTTACCCTTTTCGCTCTTATGTCGCGATGCTCTCAAACAAAAAAAAAAAAAACAAATAAATTCAGGTAAGGTACATCCATACAAGGTGTGAACGAACATTGATGGATTTCTATATGACGCTAGTACATATGCCTAAACGCTTTGTATCGTTGTCCCTGCATGTTCCTCTGTCAGGGTGCTTGTCTTGGTTCTCGTTGATTCACGAGTCTCTCGTACCTTCCAATGTTATTGGCA
>WNGS01168155.1:5730-20909 GCA_020271785.1 Procambarus virginalis | reverse complement strand
GAACTAGCCGGAGATTCGTTGAATCAGGGTATGTTGAATCGAGGTTGTACTGTATAGTGTAATAACAGCAAAACTATTTGTTTATTATTTTATTAACATAATACTGTAATTGAATCATTAATATGCACACCATACTTTTGAGTATAGCAATGATTCACACATTTTGTTACATAAATATATCACATCACACACTGTTGAATAATATTAGTACAAAAAACTAAGAAAAATTAAGATTTTTTTCTGAAAAAAAAAAAATTCAACTGGAGGCATTGAAATAATTAGGTAATAATATCTTTGTGGCAACTCCCACTTGACAGCTCGGGCAGAGGTGATCACCTCCGATGCTTGCTCTGTCAACTCCTACATTTTACCAGACTTTCTCGCCGTATTGCAGCCAAAATATGTCACCTGCGATTTTTATATTTCTGGTACACAGCAGTGTTGACAGCTATTAATAGCAGAGAAGCATAAGGGTTAAGGTCGCCAAACGATTCACACTTAATATACTCATCATTCGTCGGATTAAATGTTCTGATTTGAAAGATAAATAACAAACTGATGGCTGTTGAATGAGAACATCTCTGATAGAGGAGGTAGCCTAATTTAGGCTATCTGGAATCAAGACAATTATCACTAATTTTTGCGTAAAATGTGTTTGATTTAAATTGCTATACACCTGTTTAGTCCAGAGAGTATTGTAATGATTTGCATAAATTATAAATCAAGTTTCTGATTCTGATAATGATGATGATGTCTTGTGTGATTTGCTGATGTTCTTGTGAATCATATATAATTAATGTACAGTACTGTAATTTTCATGCAAACTTTTGAAATCATATCTATACTGTACAACCACACACGAGTAAAGTTTTTGATTTGATTTGATTTCATACACCATTGATAATATTGTATTGTTCACCATTGTCGACTTTGTTTCTTTGTCAACATAGGCGATTTTTAATGGTAATTAGTGTCTACTATGCAGACGACGCATCACAATAATGTGGTTGAAGATATGATGACCAAACCACACACCAGAAAATGAAGAGACAATGACTTTTCAATCCGTCCTGGAGTATTATCAAGTCGATTGTGTGACCTGATAATGGTCCAGGACGGACCAAAACGTTGTCGTCTCTTCATCTTCTGGTGTGTGGTTTGGTCTTCTCATTTAGACAGGTAAAATGTGCCTATTTTTTAATATTGCAAATGCATTTAATCTGATGTGGATGATATATTTCAGGCCAAAAAGTCATAGAGAAATGGGCAGCACCAATCCTCAAGGCTTGTGATGAACACCTTAAATACGTCCTGTTCGAGAAGGCTGAGCCACTGGACAGTGTCGGGGAGGAGATACTTTTCAGGTAATAATTTACACAATTAAACTTGCATCTACGATTTAAAACTAAAATTATATTAGAAGGGTTCAAACACGTGTTAGAACATAATACAGTACAACCTCTATTCGGTGAACTATGTGGGACCAACTCTGGTTCTTTGCAGGGTTGGATTTGTTGCAAGAGGTGACCTTCAGGAGGCATTTGTGTCAGTATGTTTTTTTTTTGTACATAATAAAAATGCACTATCATATTATATACTTGACCTATATAGTACTACTTCTACTAAAAATACTGTGTTATAGTTTATTTACCTATTGTTGGATGTTACGGTATCGCCACCTTCATTGGAGTATGGAGTGGCGATTTCAGCGCCATCTATGGGTCGCACTTTCAGTTCCCCTGATATTGGACGATATGCGGACAACATCACCTGTTGGTGGTGGCGTGGCAGCGATCAATGGCTCCTGTTCCTGTCCTAGTCAGAAAGAGGAGGTCAACGTGGATTAACTCTGGTGGGTGGCGTGTCACGATCAGCACCATTAGGTTGTGGCAACAGGCATAATATCAACTCCCCAGTGATTGAGTGTTATCTCATGGTTTCCCCAGTGTCCTGTCCAGCTAATTAATGAGGTTTTTATGTCCACGGAAGTGGCGTGTGGAGGCAGTTGTACTGAGGACAGGAGTCTACCTTGTTCAGTCCATGAACCCTTAGCCTGGTCTTGCAAGAAGACTAAGTAAGCCACCGTCGATCTAAGCAGTGTGTTAGCTGCTTGTATATGCAGTATTTGTGGAAGATCGGCGTACCCTGGGATTGGCTGTTAAGGGTTACAGTGATGTGCCTAGTGTGAAGTGCTGCTAACAAGCTGCTAGAGGCTTCTGCCAGGGGTTAGCAACCCCTGTGTGAATTTGTTTGGGACCCCTGTCAGCATATTGCTGAAATCCTCTGCCAGTGAGCAACGGAAGGAGAGGTGTAGGCACATCGTGATACTGTGTGGGTGGACTGGCCCATGTAGAAAGGTGAACTCGCCAGTGTTGTTCAGTACGAGTCAATTGACACAAATGTGTACAAAACTGAATAATTTTTTATCAATTTACATGAAACTTACCACAGTATATGTGGAGGGCATGTCCCTACATGTGCAAGTTTTCACTTTTCTCTAAGTTCATTTATTGAGTTTTTAATAGCAATAAACATGCCCTTTTTGCATAATTTTTTGGGTGGAGGACTGTGAAACATTGTATAGTGAAAACTAAAGATGTTTTTGAAATCCTATAATCATACAATCATTAATTATATGCTAATGTGTCAGAAAAGTGTCACAGAATAATTATATCTCAAACGTGTGTGAAGAAGTGTAGACTTTGAAATGGTATAAAAAGTCGTATTGAAAAAAAAAAAAAAAAAAACATCTTTTTCTATTTTTACGGCCAGTACTGAAACTTGGGACAATTTCAGCACTGTTCATATACAACTAGTCAAAAAAAATTGTTTGACATTGAACAATTTTTTCTACATAACTAGACCGGCCCCTAATTTTGCTACCTGATCGTAGAATTCTGTCAAGCCTGTAGGCAAGATTTACCCTCCCTGCAACCAGTTGATGGGTTGTCACAAGGATCTTCTCTCCAGATGTGTACTAGGGTTTTTCTCACAATCTTCTCCATCACCTTGATGGTATATAAGTTAAGGACACTGCCTGTAGTTCAGTGCCTCTGTCTGTCACCCTTTTTGTATATTGGTACTACATTAGCAGTTTCATCATTTCTGGTAGGTCCCCCTTTTCCAGTAACTTACTATACAATATGAGCGAGGTAAGCAAAGTGCTCCTGCTCACTCTTTCATTACCCATGCGAGATTCCATCCCGGCCAACAGCTTTTCTCACATCCAGCTCCAATTGGAGCTTTTTGACCTCATCTTTTCTAATTTCGAACCTATCCAAGGTCACCTGGTTTGGCGCCACCTCTTCCAGGCTCGTTGATATCTCCATGTTCTATTGGTAAAGACCTCTGGAACCTTTTGTTGAGTCTTTCACACACCTCCTTTTTCATGCTCTGTTTACCTTTCTGCCCCTATCCTTAAGTTCATCACCTGTTCCTTCACTGTGTTCTTCCTCTGAGTGAATTGTGTAGTAGCTTTGGTTCAGTATCGGGCTTTATTAGCTAATCATTTTCATACCTTTCTCAGCTGCTCTTCTCACACTGACTAACTCAGTTCCTGTGTTCTCTGGTATCTCTCTCATCTTTCTTGCGTTGTTCTGTTATTACGGAGTTCCTCCATTCCCATTTTGTTAAGCTCCTTTGCTTAATACATTCCTACTTAAACCACGGATTCTTCCTTTGGCTTCTCTGTTTTTTCCTTGTCGGGCTGGGACAAACCTGCTTACAGCCTCCTAACATTTTGGGGTGACATGTTCCATTAAGTCTTGTACGGACTTGGTTCCGAGTTCTGTGTCCCAATGTTATCCCATAGGAATTATTCATCTCCTCATAGTTTCCCTTTCTGGTACGCCAGCCCTTTGGTTCCCAGTTCTGTTTGGGGGTGGTGGGTTAATTTATAGCTCAACCAGGTACTCAAAATTCAACACACTGTGATTACTCATTCCCCAGGGTGCTTCCAACCTAACTCCCCTTATATCCGACTTAGGTGTGGTGCAACCCCCGTGTATCCGAGGGCGTTTGAATATTGCGTTAGTATACTCCAAAAGCATCATATGATGCGATGCGTAATTTTCTGCAAGGCAGTCAAGGCATCATATGATGCGATACAATTTAAGGTTACTGCCTCTAACCTCTCCTGGATCTCTTACCTTCAGTTTGGGGCCACTTAGTAGCAGTCCGTTGATCTTTTCCAGTGTTGATGTGTTCTAAGATATAGGCACCAACAAACAGCTGACATATTCTCAGTTTTGATCTAAGAAAAGTCGTGAACAATTTCTTAGTATTTCCTCCATTTTCCATGTATTTAAAAGCAATTCTGAAATAGAAAGCATAGCATAGGCTCTCTCACAATTTTTATGTGCTCTCAGGTGACAGTTTTCTATCTAGAAACCACCCATTTCTATCTGGGAGCAGTCGGGCCGAGCGGACAGCCAACTGGACTTGTGATCCTGTGGTCCCGGGTTCGATCCCCGGCGGAGGTAGAAACAAATGGGAATTTCTTCACCTTATGCTGTTACCTAGCAGTAAATAGGTACTGAGGAGTCCCGATCACTCAAGATACCTCAAGATAACCCCTAGATCCCTTTCTTTGTCAGAATTCTTAAAGATTTTCACATAATTTATAGTTTGTGTGGGGTTCTATGTTCTCCAATTCCACATCCCATAACATGGCATTTATTCAATTAATTCCATTTGCCAAAGTGGTGCTCATATACTTAATTTGTTCCAGTCTTTTTGAAGTGCATGGACAATCATCTAGGTGGAGACGAAATCTTGAAAAAACACACATGGTGTTTTGTGCACATGGATTAGGACCCGTCCACTCGCTCTGGAGTGTGCGCCAATAACATGAATAATTTCACAAATAGCAGATATCTATCATAGTACAGTATATTTTTGTTTTATTTAGTTAGTTTAATTCGGATAATAAAGAGTTATTAAAACACCAGTTTTAGAATAATATTATGATCTGAAAACGTTCAAAGTCATGGGTCACTGACCTATGACAACACAGATCGAAATTGAGTGAAACCTCACTGTAAAGTGAGGTTTCAGTACAGATATTCCCTTATCTGTCCACCTCCAATCCTCATCTGTTTTCACTCACAGAAAATGTATATAAGAAGATTTCAACCACTGCATTAGCTTAGCTATTCAGCTTCAAGCTTTAAATTAATTTACAAAGATAGTGTGCCAAAATCAGTGAATGAAAATCATTGAAACTCAAGTCGTTCACTTCTGTGGACAACTCTGGCTGGTGTTGGTTCATATGATTCATTTGTTGTGTGGTCCACTTGTGTGACGCAACTTGTCTTATGAAGGAATTATTAATTGTAATCTGTGATAGAACGAGACAGTTTTCCACCACCCTGTGAACTCTGTCCCAACTTCGTAAGATTGTGCACCACTTGCGGACCACTTGTGTGGTCCACTTTGTGTGATCCCAACTTGTCATATGAGTGAATTAATTAATTGTAATACTTTGATAGAATGGGAAAGTTTACCACCAGTCTAGCTCCAGGGAGCCTTTGGGGCTCACCCAAAAAATGGGGTTTCATTACATTCAACGCTGGTTTTTTGGCATATGGAAGACGGTGAGTAGGTTGGGGGGGGAGGGGAGGTGTTAGTGCTTGAAAACGGAGTCCCCTTCCATTATAACATCAGGCAGTGAGGACTTTTCTGGGGTACTCCCTCTCCTACATTTTGCAGGCCTACCACTAGGACCTGGTTGTGGTTCACTGCTTGTTTGTCTCGTTAAAATTTTGTCTATTGACACTTGTTTTTCCCTATGTTTTAACACTTGTCTATAGTGAGACATCACATTGTCATAAAAACGTTAATGCAACGGCCTGTTACAGCTTTTTCTGGGTGACACTTTTCAGCAAAACTTTGCAGTTCTTCCCTATACTGCACAAATTTTCTTAATTAATGAGCAAGGGACATCAACAACCCGCATACCATTTTTCATGTTTACGAATGAGCTCTTGTTTTTCCTCTATCGTCATCCTCACAATTATTTTCTTAGATTGAACTTTCCCACTGACTTTCTTGGAACCCATAGTGTGATATATAATAAAAACTTTTATGTACAGAAACCAAAAAAGCACAAAAACAATGAAATTCTTTACAAAGAATTCAAGCGCGATCATCACTGGGTGGGTAGGCACGATACTCTGGTAAACAATCGCCCCACGCTCCAGCACCACACGCTCGCTCGACCCAAACATGTATCAACAGACATCGTATTCCAAGGAAAACGTCATACAACAAATCAAACTTTATGATGAATTTGACATCGTATACCCAAAAAATTGGACTCTAGGGCAGTCATACACCAAAGTACCACTATATTTATATATACATAATACAGTATACAGTATATCTATTTAATTTGTGAATGGCTTTTTTGCAGGTACTTGTTCACCTTGGGGGAGGCATCTATGCTGTGTCCACAGAAAGTAAACAATAGGATGTTCCTCATGCTTCAGAGCCTCATTTTCCACCAGCCTGGAGAAAAGTCTGCCCTTACAGCTGTTCCGTCCTCGCAGATGCACACCCTCAACCTACCATGATTACCTTTACACCCACCATACGGGTCAAGGTAACTTTTATTTTTAGTTGGAATGAAATTTGAGCTCTTATCTGTGTTACCCTTTTACTTCATTTTCCCCTCTTGCATTATATCAACTCCCTATTCCACTCTTGCTGTGCCAAGACTTGATAAGGATCAAAGGCAGTCCCATACATCATCAATTTAATTTCATTCGTAGGAGTTGGGTTATTTTTTCAGCCACATTATTGTGATATTCTCTGGATATTCATGATTTATTTCTTTTTGTTTTTCACAGTTATTAAGAAGTAATTATATAATGAGATAATCATAATTTTCCAGGCATTAGCTGTGGTCACTTTGGGCAAGATGTGTCTGCAACAAGAGGACCAAGCTAAACGTATCATTCCTGCCATGGGCAAGATGCTCGATGTAACCAAATATCCAGCTCTCAAGATAAATATTGTCTTCACCTTGTCTGACATGTGTGTCAGGTGGGTGCATAAAATGCTTCTCTCCCCATATCCCGCTAAAACCAGGCTGGATATTCCAGCAGTTATTGTTGTCTCTGGCTGTGCTTGAGTGCTATACAGTACTGTACTAGCTACTATGTTACACTTGCTACCATGCCTATGGAAAAGGCATGGCAAAAGGCAAAAGGCAAACTAGCTACTATGTTACACTTGCTACCATGCGCTATGGAAAAAATGAAAATATAAAAACGGAAACCACGTACAAAACTCAGGCAAATCATAACATAGAACGAAAAGGCAATGTAAAGGATCTGGGTGTACTCATGTCGGAAGACCTTACCTTTAAAGAACACAATAAAGTAGCCGTCACAACTGCAAGAAAAATGACAGGTTGGATAACAAGAACTTTTCACACTAGAGATGCTATACCGATGATGACACTTTTCAAAACGCTTGCGCTCTCTAGAGTGGAGTACTGCTGCACAATGACAGCCCCTTTCACTGCTGGTGAAATTGCTGACCTGGAGAGCGTGCAGAGATCCTTTACTGCTAGAATCCACTCGGTAAAACATCTAAACTATTGGGACCGACTAAAGAGCCTAAATCTGTATTCCCTTGAGCGCAGGCGGGAGAGATACATAATAATTTACACGTGGAAAATATTAGAGGGGCTGGTCCCAAACCTGCACACAGAAATAACATCACATGAGACCAGAAGACATGGCAGGATGTGCAGAATACCCCCGTTGAAAAGCAGAGGTGCAACTGGTACTCTGAGAGAGAACTCTATCAACATCAGAGGCCCGAGACTGTTCAACACGCTTCCACTACACATAAGGGACATAACTGGCAAACCCCTCACAGTGTTCAAGAGAGAACTGGATAAGCACCTCCAAAGGATACCTGATCAACCAGGCTGTGACTCATACGTCAGGCTGCGAGCAGCCGCGTCCAACAGCCTGGTTGATCAGTCCAGCAACCAGGAGGCCTGGTCGATGACCGGGCCGCGGGGACGATAAGCCCCGGAAGCACCTCAAGGTATCCTCAAGGTATGCCAGCGGGCCCGACGGCTGAGTGGACAGTGCTCAGTATTCATAGTCCTAAGGTTCCGGGTTCGATCCCCGGCGGAGGTAGAAACAAATGGGGATAATTTCTTTTACCCTGATGCCCCCTGTTCACCTAGCAGTAAATAGGTACCTGAGAGTTAGACAGCTGCTACGACGCTATGCCCCGAAATCACCTCAAGATAACTTAAGAAGATGCATACTTTAACTTCATACAAGAGACATGGCTCCAGTCCACAAATGAGGTAGTAATGTGATAATAAGGGAAAGCTTGATAAAGGAAGGCACAGCAAGGAAAGGCCTAGTTAGGAGAAGGTCTGGCAAAAGAAAAATGGTCCAGTAAGCAAAAGCCCGGCAAAGGAAGGCCCAGCAAAGGAAGGCCTGAAAAGGAAGGCCACGCAAGTGCGGCGACCCAAGGAGAGGCTGGATGCCAGAGCTGAGCATCACAACAAGGTGAATTAGTGTCCACAAACGGCTGGGACAGGAGAACCAGGCCAAGGCAAGCAGACAAAAGCAACCAGAAAAAGACACTCCCAGTGACAGCTCATGAAATATAGACACCAAGCTGCTGCAAGATGGATGCAATTGCAGTTGCATTGGCAGTTGCAACTTCTGGCTGAGTATCTGAAAAGCTACACTTGCTTCCACCAGAATCTGCTAAATCTCCCTGCTCGGGCTTCCAACAGAATCTGCTAAATCTCCCTGCTTGGGCTTCCACCAGAATCTGCTAAATCTCCCTGCTTGGGCTTCCAGTAGAATCTGCTAAATCTCCTTGCTTGGGCTTCCAGCAGAATCTGCTAAATCTCCCTGCTCGGGCTTCCAGCAGAATATGCTAAATCTCCCTGCTCGGGCTTCCAACAGAATCTGCTAAAATTCCCTGCTTAGGCTTCCAGCAGAATCTGCCAAATCTCCCTGTCTGGAAAATGAGAGAATGAGGTTCTCAACAGGATGGAAAGCTGCCAATTTGACTCTTTGATACAATCCAAACAGCCAGCTGGTATGCATGGCCAGCTGTTTGTTCATGCTTGTGTAGGTTACCAAGAAAAGAACCTTGATACACAGCGAGAGTGAAATGAAATACTGGTTACATAAAAACATAAGCATGAAGCCTGCTGAGGCTTCTGGGTCCTACCAGCAGACCCCCATCTTTTCTGCCTTTTCCCTGGACTCTGCTTTTTCATCAGGGGTAGAGGGAGTGGAGGACGGCTCTGCCCGGGATTCTGGTTTGGAGGATCCCAGGGCGGGGAAGAAGTTGACCTGGGAGGGCTTGGGCGCCCTCTGATCCCGCTTGGGTTTTAGTGCCGTCTTCGCAGGGTTTGTTGTTGTAGGGGGAGGGGGAGGGGTTTTCTTACTCCCCTATCCTGTTTGAGTTTGATTTGGGGTCGGCTCCACCCCAGGTTTAGTTCTGGGTTCCCTTGGGTTCCTCAGCTCCTTCATTCCAGAGGTTTTCTGCCTCTCGAATCACCCTTATGGAGGTTCGGAAGGCTCTTGCTGCGTATCTTTTGCGAGACCAGGATTCTGCCTCTGTGATAGATCTCTCCTCGTTTGAGTTCGGTTCTTCTGCCCTGTATTGGGCACGTTTGGAGGTTCCGGAGTCTTCCTGACTGGCAGACTGCCCATTCTTTTCATTGGGGGGGGGGGGGGGGTGTGGCATGGGTTCCGTCGGACCCACATGCTTGAGTGGCGAGGAACTTCTACCGTTCTGCAGGTTTACCTGAAGGGTGATTTTGAGTGCCTTAACACGTGCTTGTTCGCCCCCGTTCTTCCTCTGGATGTTAGCCTTGTGCAGCTGCACGTACAGGTTCCCTGTTGTGAATGTGGGATTCTCCTAACCACTTCCCATTTAGGTACTATGATTTGGCAGTTAAAGGAGGATGTAGTTCCATCGTTGGGTAAAAAGATTCTTATTCGTATGGGTCCCTCGGGAAATACTTAGTATGTGGAGGGGGGGGGGCCCGTCTTGTAGTTGGGTCATCATTACTAAGAGGGTTAGGTTAGTTGATGCGAATGTAGGACCCTGCTAATTGCTTCTCATACTTCCGTAGGCCGGGTAGGATAGGGGTTCGTTACGTACCCTATGTTGGATTCAGGTTTAGGTTAGGTTGGTTTGGTTCTTCTAACTTTGAAGCTGCCCCAGACAAGTAGTTCTTGAGGGACTTCCCCCTCCTCCATGCAATCATAGGTGGGTTCTGGAGGAAGTTATTCCATGATGGGTGCTTGCTGTAGGTCTCCCTCAACCAAGCCCAAATATGCATTAGTTTCCTCTTAAGGTTTGCCACCAGGCCGGTGAAAAATAAAGTAGGAAGGATCCATCTCTTTTCCTCCGTTGTCACTACTGGGAGGCGGTCTTAGTAGTTGTTCTCTTGTTTTTCCTGGGCATGGTGAAATATATTCTCTGGGTACCCTCTGTTTCTGAACATATACCACAGATCCTGTAGTTGGGGATCCAGAGTATCCTCCTTGCTGTTGATTTGTTTTAGCCTAAGTCCCAATGAGTGGAGGGTTTGGTTACCTTGGTTTCTGGTTTCTGGTTACTGATTACCTTGAGTAACTGGTTACTCAAGCTTCTACTCATACTGGTTACCTTGAGTAATGTATCGACTTTTTGAGTGCTAGCGAGTGGCATGAATCAAATTTCAAATACGTGTTAAAGTTGGTAGGTTTGTAATAGGTCTTCATCTGGAGTGATCTCGTAGGTTACTCATGAAACCCTCGTATCTAATAAATTTATCATAGAATCATCGTGCTCTAGAGTAAATTTGAGGTTACTGGGGACTGTATTGAACAAGGCCACAAACCCCTCTAGACATGGGTACCCACCTTCCATGATATAAAAAGTGTCGTCTATATACCTAAAGTATATCGCTGGAGTGTCGTGTCTTCAAGATCTTTCCATTTCAAAGATCGCATGCATAAATATCTCTGCAATTGCTACACTTCTGGATCTTCAATCGCTGTTCCTTTGATCTGCCTATATGCTTGCCCTTCAATTTGTAGAAGAGTATCACGCATTACATGCTTCTTTTAGTAGTTCCTTTTGTGGGGTTCTCCAAACCCCGGCTACTCTGGCTGCTTTTCTCTGTGGGATGGTTGGATAGAGTGAAACTACATCCATAGAGAAAAGCCTAGCTCCTTTTGGTACTGGGGCCTCATATTTCTGCTGTTTTAGCCAGGAAGTCCATGGTGTCCTTAAGCCTCTCATGTAGAAGCCGCAGGAGAGGGTTGAGCAGGGCCGTACATATCCAATTATTGGCCATGTGAGTGCTCGGCACAGACTTAGGACTGGTCTTCCCTGCCATAAACCAGTTGCTTCATGTTGTGCCTTATGAATTTTGTGTAGGGGATACATGCTAGGGATAACGGACTCAAAGGTGATGAAGAAATCCCTTGCTTTCGCTTGGATTGGGCATTACATAGTGCCATTTCCTGGTTAGTAATCCATTGATATGCTGCCATATCTGCTAAATGTCATTCCATTTTTCTCCTGTAGTTGGTTTTCTTCTAGACGACGACTGCACCTCCTTTATCTGCTAGTTTTACAACGAAGTATGTCCTCAATTTCCAAGATGCTAAAGCCTACCTTTACTCCCTGGATAGGTTACAGCTCTGCCTCTGGTCGGTGTCCCTTGTGAGGTCCTCCTTCAGCTGTCGCACCTTTGTCCAGAGGCCTATGAGGTTGAAGCTTCAACCCTTCTCCACTTTTCCTGGTTGTAGATATCTGAATGAGAGAGAGAATTTAATTCCTGGTTGTTCTTGCTTTTACTTAACACTTTATCGGGCACTCAGCCGTGAAACTTTCCCCAAGTGGCCTTGACGTGTTGGGCACTCAAGCGGCAACACTGAAAAGTGTATACTCTTTTCAGTGTTGTGACCTTATTTACTGATGTATGTGTTTCTATTTGGTATCATTGTGTTTGCAATAGAATGTTCTAGAGAAACATACATATAAAACATCACTAAAGCATTTGTGAGACCCGTACCAAATAAAAAACAAAGTCGCTCATTAGCCGTGCGCGCTAAACATTGCGGATATGTTGCTGCTGTTATCATGTTTGTCAAGTCAAATCATGATCTATCACGTTGATTCTGGTATCACTGTGATCGCAATAAAATTCCCTACACGGACATATGCATATCAATATCAAAACATGTGGGCGCCCCACCCGCAACTGTGTATAAAGTCGCGGGTGCGTTACCCGCTAGAGTCCACCCATTCCCACACAAGAACAAGAGGTCATAGATATAAACTAGCTAAACACAGATGCCGAAGAAATATAAGAAAATTCACTTTCGCAAATAGTGGTAGACGGTTGGAACAAGTTAGGGGAGAAGGTGGTGGAGGCCAAGACCGTCAGTAGTTTCAAAGAGTGCTGGGAAGACGGGACACCACGAGCGTAGCTCTCATCCTGTAACTACACTTAGGTAATTACTTGGGTAATAATTACCATACACCCGGTACACCCAATAAACACATAAAGGAGTATATTTTTTTATAACGCTATTTTTGGGTCTACATCGTTCATTTTGGTATCATTGTTTTCGCAATAAAACGCTCTACAAGGAAAACATAATATTATCCCTATATGAAGGATACGTATGGGTCTACCAACAGTATATGTATATACACTGTAATTATTTACTTATACAAAACTAAATAAAAGTTTCTGTGCTAAATAAACGACCTGGTGCTACGTTTCCTGCAACACCTGTTGCGTCTAGGTCACCTGCCTCGAGTTCAGAGTCAGATGAGGAAGGTTTGTGGTGTGCAGCGAATAAAGGCCGCCTCACACCAGATGGTCCCGACGTTGACAGATTTGCAGCATCAGCAGTACTGGCGTCAGCATTTAGATCTGGAGCGTGTGGAATGGTGTCTGTTGTGATAGGCCATTCCTCAGTGTCCCACCTCAATAGGGCCCACATTGCCATTGTGGAATGTATAAGCATCCACTCAATTTAACGACCTATATGGGGCTGTACCCTAGTCGTTATTTCCGGAGCTCCGTTATTTCCGAAGTTAGGTCGGGTCGGGTAATTTTTCAAGTAACATTCAGGTAGGATATATTTTATACTGTACCTGTATAACTAAAATTAAATAAAGTTCATTGTGTAATTGCATTCCAGTTTAGTGCCACGCCGACGATTAAGCCAGCTGGTGGCTGCTGCATGGATGATATGTAAACACGGTCTGATCAAGTCCAGATGGGTGGAAAAAAATTGATTCATTCCTTTGTATTGCAAAATATTTCATGTATCAATCAGTGATTGTTAATATTTTCTCAATAAAATTTTAGAGATGTGTTTTGATTTACCCTGAACAGTGCAGGTAATGTATTTTTAATGTTATGACACAGGGCGTGGCGGCCAGGCCATAACAATGGCGATCGAGCCTTGTCACTGAGAGCTAGCCAAGACGAAATATTTTGAGCTCACCTTTTCTCTGCTAACGATAGAATATACATTTGCAGAGAGTAATATGTAGCTTTTGTTGAAAAAAAATTAATATCTTGTAATACTATAATAAAATTGGTAAATTGACTTACTTTTATTGAAGCTGAAGATTACGAAGCTTTAAAGATTACGTCATCCTCTGCAGCGCTTGTTTTATATTGTTTATATTGCATACAGGGTACATACAATATGCACACTTATTTTCAGGCATTCACTTCACACAACAGCTAGGCTTACTACTAATTCACATGAGTTCTAATTCTACTTCACTATTGACAATTATTTCTACTGTATATTTACACTGTACAGTATCTTTTTGTCTAGGCTTAATTAATCATTAAAATTTACAATACTGTACTCTATCAACACTTTTTACACTAATTTATATGCCTTTCAATCATAATTTATATCGTTAGTGGATGACTCGTCACGACTTGTCGATGAGAATTCAGCATCGGCGGGTGCAACATGGCTTGTAGAGCATTCATTGCCGGTGGATGCTCCATGATTTATCGATGAGAGTTCAGCATCGGCGGATGCAGCATGGCTTGCAGAGCATTCGTTGCCGGCGGATGCTCCACGACTTGTCGATGGTAATTGAGCATCGGCGGGTGCAGCATGGCTTGCAGAGCATTCGTTGCCGGCGGATGCTCCACGACTTGTCGATGGTAATTCTGCATCGGCGGGTGTAGCATGACTTGTCGATGAAGATTTTTCACGAACCATTGAAATCATGAATTTATCTATTTTTGTTTGAATCTGATTTTCTCTGGCTAACGTTCTGAGACATTGCTTAAAGGCTGTAAAGTGTACATAAAAATTTCCAACAACCTCATGTTTACTTTTTCTTGAATATTCAATGAGTTCCTCAATTTGTTCCAATCTTTTCTGATATCCGACACCTCTAGGCAGAGCCTCACCAACATCGGAGTCATCATCAGAGTCATCAGAGTCATTTCCGAGAACACTTTGTGCAATCTGTTCTTCAGTTAACAATTCATAACCAGGATCGTAATCATTTTCTAACCATTCATTGATATCATTCACTTGTACACCCTGACCAGCTTGGAGCAACATTGTTCGGATCGTTTCTTCAAACCTTCAAAATCATTGGCTTCATTTTCAAAACCTTCGAATTCACTATCAGATACTGCTGCGTCACATTTAGGCCTCTCTGTTAACAGTTTCTTCCATGAATTTGTTAGTGTGGTTCTTTCACTTTATTCCAAAGCCTAGCCCAGTGGAATATTGCTTCCCTGATTGTGTACTTTTTGAGATTTTCTAGTGTTCTTTGAGCCCTTGTATCCTTTCCTGTCAATTCATCTTCCTCGCTAGGTAAAACAACTAAAACATCTTCAAGCATTGCTGTTTGGTACATACGTTTAGCAGCAAGGATAACCCTTGGTCCATGGGCTGGATCAAGGATGTTGTGTTTGGTGGAAGTGCCATGCATTTTATTCTGCCATCCTTGAAATTAACTTGCTAATGGGATGAGCAGGGCATTATCTAGCAGCAATAATGCCTTAACCTCACTGGCCTTTATTCCACATTTGTTGATCTGGAATTCTCTAACTTCTTTGCAAAAGTGGTTTTCAAAACAGTCCGTAAATATTGTTTGATTAAACCATGATTTCTTAGAACTGT
>WNGS01168154.1:90518-107239 GCA_020271785.1 Procambarus virginalis | reverse complement strand
GGTCCTCATGAGTGTGCACGTCCGGGGGGTTCAGTACTTAGAAGGCTGTTGGTAGACTTGGGTGCCGGTTAGCAGTACTCTGCCTGGCTTCCCTGAGTGTGTGTTCCATCTCAGGACCCTGGGAATCCCCACGGGGGCATGTGGGTCCAATGGATGTGACCCCTGAGTTCCCTCTCGCTTTGTGCAAGTTTGAAGGTTGCTCTGTCCCCTTGTCTCAGGGTACCTCTCATTGTTTTTGCCTTCATCACGCTGCCTGCTGGGTCGGTGACACCTTTGACCCGGAGTCCTGCGAGTTTTGTTGCTTGTTTGTGATTCGGTTACCCAATCCAATGATGACTCTGTGTGGGTACAGGCAGCATAGTGTTGCACGTTGGGTTCAGGTGGTTGCAACCTGCTAGGTAGTTTGCTACCCGAGAGCTCGGAGGCTGCCCAGTTTTGGTTGTAGGGACCTGGGCTTGGTGGTGTTGGTCGCTTCGGATTTGGTTCCATCTGCACCCCCCTTGTCTTTTGCCTGTTGTGGTTGTTTGCCCCCCCCCCAATCTTCCTGCATCCGGCTCCAAACCGTCTGTGGGTTTGGGGTTGGGGCGGGTTTTGATGGTCTTGAGACTCGGGCAGTCTCGGGATTGCCCCTTTCGGGTGGAGACGGAGGCATTCGAGCCTGTGTTCCTCCAGCCATGTCGTATGGGTCTGACCAGTGGGTTCCCATCCTTAGTGTTTTTACAGCTGCCCCGGCTTTTTCTTGTGAGGCTTGGGCTTTGGGGGGATGGCTCGGTCCCAGGTCCTGCTGAGGAGGTTCCTTGGGCTGGGGAGGGGTTGACTGGGGGCCCTTGGCTCCGTTAGACCCTGCTTGGGGTTTTCTGCCCTCGGAGCGGGGCTTGCAGTTACTAAGTCCTTTCTCCCCCACACCCTCAAATAGTGCGGCGTATGACACTATGCCGACACTAGTGTGGCATAGTGTCATACGCCGCACTAGCTCATTTTCTTTCTCGGGTCATAGCCCCCTCGATACTGGGGGTGTTCTGGATTTTATATATGGGGAAGACAATTAGTTATTTTCTCTGCCTAACTGGTGCGGGGTGGCTCGGAGTGGCGCCGCCTCCACCCCTACACTACACCTACTCTTCTCCTACTGTGTGTGCAACTCTGGACATAATCCGATGCTTTCGGAATATTACAAGGCTCAGCTGTGTTGTGACACAATAGGGTCTACTCTCTACAGGTGACAGTATGCGGTCTGGCGATACTGTCAGCCGGCTGGTGTTGGATGTTGTTTGTAGTGTGTTGCTTGGCCCATTTGCATGCATCTTAACAGGATCTTACTATGTGCTTATATCAATGCTATCTGTACACTCATTCATTGACTCAATCAATGCTATCAGGACACTCATTCATTGACTCAGTCAATGCTGTCTGGACATTCATTCGTTGACTCAGTCATTGCTCTTTGGGCGCTCATTCATTGACTGTAGTTCAGTGCCTGGCTGCACCCATATATATACGTTGGAGTGTGTCTGTATCTTGCTCGTGTACATTCCATTACCACTTGCTTCCTAGGTCTTAGTGGTTCATCATATTCATTATACTCTCTTGTCCCTAGCTACTGGTGCTTGGACTATATTTAGGGTCTTTTTATTGCATGTTTCCATATTTCCTATCTCTATACTACACATTATTGCGTATCTTAGTATGTGCTTATTGGCTATACAGTACTAGTGTTGGTGCTAGGTTGTACTGTATATATGTTCAGTTCCCTGAGATTGGACAGCCCCAGTGTTCAGTTATGGTACTGAGTTCTTTCATCATCTTGTATGTCACTACCAGCTTCTGTGTTGCAATGTCTGCTGGTGGATGTAGATTTCCTATCAACCTCTCTTGCCCTACAGTTTCTTTTCGTTGAGACAGGGGGAGCTAGGATTACGGCCCTGGCTACGGCCTTTTCTTTGTGTTCCTTTTCAGGACAGTACATTTTCTGTGGGGAGCCCCTACGGCTCCCTGGAGCTTATCGGGCTAATGTATGTTATGTTAAACCGGGACACTAGCTATGGAGTTCAGACCTACCAGGGACCAGCGCCAGAACCTGGCCCCTTCAGAGAGGTTTCAGGGAGCAATGGCCCTGGAAAACCCCATATAGTTGGGGGTTTTCCTTATCTGCCATCGACCGGGGTTAGGCACCCAGAAAGGTAGGCGTAACAAAACAAACCCCACATGGTAGAAAACTACAACAAACCGAACAGAAAGGTAGAAAAACTCCCTACAATCACAAGGAAAACAATCAAACAATCACTTTACTGCCGCGCCGGTTGTCCGCGCAGCCCTCCCCTCCCCGGGAGGGGGAGGGGGGGCCCCGACCTCACCGCGCCGGCTGCCGTCAGTTCGCAAGCTAGTGTCAACCGGGATACACGCTTCTCTGGCCTCAAATTCCTTGGCGGTTTTTGCCTCGTGTGGCGTTCTCTGCTGTTTTTTGTGGTTTGCGGTGGCCAGGAGTATTTCATCAGTGCCGGGGCTGCATGCGTCTAGGGGTTCCCTTCCCTAGGCGCCCTGTGAGTACTGCCCTTGCGTGTCAGGGTTATCTTCTCTGGGCGTTCGGGAACCGCTCCCGTAGAGGTTCTTGCTGCTCGGCATTTGCCTCGCCCTTGGGGCCAGCTGGGGCTTGGGGCCCTTGTTTGGCCTTGGGTAGGGAGTGGTGTTGTGCTGGTTAGGGCGCCAAGGTGTTGCGCTGCCTGCCACCTACGCGGCGGCCGGTGCCTGTTGCCTCTGGGGACGGTGTACTTTTGCGGGGTTTTTCTTTTGTTTTGTTTTACTTTGCCTGGTGGAGGTTCTGCCTTGTGGGCCATAGTTCCCCTGGTATTGTTTTGGTGGCCCTCTGCTAGGCCCCCGTGCTTGTACACGTCCCAGGGTTTTTCAGTATTAATCTTTACCCTTGTTTTTGGGTTTCTTCACCGGTTAGCAACACCTTGCCCGGGCTTCCCGTAGTTGCTAACCTACGGGCCCTGGAAACCCCTGTCGGGGCTCGGGGACCCATGGATGCGTCTCCCGAGTTCCAGCCTGCCTTGTGCGGGTTTGAAGGTTGCGGTGTGCCCTTGTCTCAGGGTGACAGTCACCTGTTTTGCCTCCGTCATGCTGCCTGTTGGGTCAATGACACCTTTGACCCAGAGTCTTGCGAGTCGTGTTCTCTGCTTGTGCTCCAGTTTTACTCTGAGGATGTTCCGTTAGGGTACAGGCAGCATCAGCGTTGCATGTTAGGTTTAGGTTATTGCAACGCGCTAGGTTAGTTTCCCACCTGGATGCCCCGAGGCTGCCCCGTTTTGGTTTTCGGGACCCTGACCTGGGGGCGTTGGTCGCTATGGCTCTGACTCCAGCCGCGCCCTCTGGTCCTTCCCCTGTGGTTCTTCCTGAGCCTCCCCCCCTGTGTCCGGCTCCGAAACGTCGGAAGGTTTCGGCATCGGCGCAGGGTTTCGTTGGTGGTGAGACTCGGGCTGCTTCGGGGGCTGCCCCATCCGGGTGGGGGACGGAGGCATTTGAGCCGATACCTCCTACCGAGGCTTCTGGGTCCCACCAGCAGACCCCCTTCTTGTCAGCCTTTCCCTTGGACTCTGCCTTTTCTTCAGGGGTAGAGGGTTTGGAGGACGGCTCCGCCCCGGGTCCCGATGTGGGGGATCCTGGGGCTGGGGAGGAGTCGACCTGGGGGCCTTGGGCTCCTTGTGACCCTGCTTGGGTGCTTTTGCCTTCCCCGCGGGGCTTACTGTTGCAGGGGGAGGGGTTTTCTTACCCCCCTTCCCTGTATGAGTATGATTTGGGTTCGGCTCCTCCCCGGGTTCGGTTCCGGGTGCCTTTGGGTACTTCGGATCCGTCTTTTCAGGGGTTTGCTACTTCCCGTCTCTCCGCGAAGGTGGCTCGGGAAGCTCTTGCTGCATACCTCTGCCGAGACCCGGATTATGCCTCCCCGATGGATCCGTCCTCGTTTGAGTTCGGTTCTTCTTCCCGTTTTTGGGTGCGTTTGGAGGTTCCGGAGTCTTCCTGGCTAGCAGACTGCCCTCTCTTTTCGTTGGGGGCGTGGCATGGGTTCTGTCGGACCCGCACGCTTGATTGGCGAGAAACTGCTAGTTTTCTGCAGGTTTACTTGGGGGGCGAGTTTGAGCACCTTAATGCGTGTTTATTCGCTCCCGTGCTTTCTCGGGATGTTGGTCTTTTCCAGCTTCATGTGCAGGTTCCTCAGCTTTCGGCTTCGTTGGTTGCGGAGGATTTGCGCTCCCGTGGGCATTTGGCTTCGGTCTTGCGTTTCTTTTCCCTTCTCGAGCTGTCTTCGGCTTGGCTTGAGGAGGATGTGGGAGCGTTGAGTGAAGGGCCTTCGTCCGGGGCGCTGTCTTCGGCAGCTCGGGCTTCCGCTGCTCTGTTGAAGCTTTTTGCGCCCATCCTGAAGGAAGCGGTGTCTCTGTTCTTTGCTTCTCGCCTCGCGTGCCGTCAGGCTGTGCTCGCCCTCTCTTTGGATTCCGCTTGGGCCCTGGCTCTTAGGTTTTCGTCTCCGTTTTGTCCGTTGCTGTTTGCAGAGTCTGCGGTCTCTCAGTTTCTGCACGCGGCTTCGTCTAGTTGTCGCCCTATGGCGGACTTGTTGCTTCTCCGGAGCGGTACTTCTCGTCGGTCTCGGAGAGGTCGTGCCAGGGTTCCGGGGTCCGCTGGTCGGGGTAGGCCATTGGTGCCAGTTTCTGAGCCGTCGTTCCCTTCGGGGCCAGCGTCGTCTGGTCGGCGCGGTGATCGCTCTGTTCGACGGTTGGGTTCTCGTAAGGGGCGTCGGCCCTTTCGCGGTTTGCCCCGTTGACGGGGCGATGGGGGGAGGCTCGCTCTGTTTGCCCACGCTTGGTCCCACGATTTGTGGGCCTTTTCGGTCGTGTCATCCGGCCTGCGGTGGCGTTGGGCGACTCGTCCTCCTTTGGGGGGTCGGGGTTAACAGGGCAGGTTTCTTCCCCTGCGCTTCGTCAAGTCATCTTGGAGTGGGTGCGCTTGGGCGTGGTCGAAACGACTACGTCCCTCAGATGGGTTTCCCGTCTGTTTCCAGTGCCGAAACGGGACTGTGCGGATCTGAGGTTCATTCTGGACTTGTCCCGCCTGAACCCCTGGATTCCTTGCCCCTCCTTTCGGATGACTACTCTGTCTCAGGTCCGGCTTCTGTTGGAGCCGGGTGCTTGGATGGTGTCCCTGGACCTCAAGGACGCGTATTGGCACGTTCCTATTCATCCGGGGTTCAGGGACTGGTTAGGTTTCGTGGTGGGGCATCAGGCTTACCGTTTTCGGTGCCTCCCTTTTGGCTTGAATCTGGCACCCGGGTTGTGGTGACCCGTCTGCGTCTTCTAGGGATTCGAGTTTTGGCCTACCTCGACGACTGGCTGGTGTGGGCTCCCAGTCGGTCCGCTTGTCTGCTCGCCAGGGATGTGGTTCTTTCCCAGCTCGCCAGGTTCGGGTTCCTGGTGAACTGGAGGAAGTCCCATCTGGTTCCTTCCCGGGTTCGGACCTGGCTGGGTCTTCTTTGGGATTCTCGGACCGCTTCCTTGTCTCTCCCTCCTGGGGCGTTGCAGCGGCTGCGGGACCGCCGTCTGCTGTTTCTGAAGGGGTCCCGGGTCACTCGGCGGTTGCTCGAGCAGTTGTGCGGGAGTCTCAACTTCGCCATGCTAGTCTACCCGCCGGGTCGGGTTTGGCTTCGGCGTCTGTTTTGGTTCCTTCGGGGACGTCCTTTCCGCCTCTCTCGCGATCGTTGGGTTCGTCCTCCGTGGTTCTTACGTCGGTTGCTGCGTCACCGGCTTCCTCTTCGGGTTTTCGGGGTTCGGTGCCTTGGCGCCTCCCCGAGCCCTCGCTCGATGTGTTCACGGACGCGTCGTCCCTCGGCTGGGTTTTGTGACCAGTGCTCACCAGGCAGGCCAGGGTCGGTGGGGTCCGTCATTCCGTCGGGCTCACAGCACGGTTCGGGAGTTCGCGGCTGTCTGGTTCGCTCTTCGGAGGATTCGGGTCGCTCAGGGTTCGACCATTCGCCTCCATTCGGACTGTTCTCCAGTGGTTCATTGCCTGAACCGCGGAGGTTCTCTTCGGTCCTTGGCTCTGTGGGGTTGGTCCCTTCGAGTGGTTCGTCTACTGGATTCTCGGGGTTTGGCTCTCCGTGCGGTTCACGTCCGGGGAGTGTCCAACGTTCTGGCGGACGGTCTGTCTCGCTTCATTCCCCTGTCCACGGAGTGGACGGTCGACGACGACTCGTTTCGTTGGATCTGCCAGACGTACGGTCTCCCAGATGTGGACCTCTTCGCGTCGGCGTGGTCTCGGCGTCTCCCGATTTATGTGACTCCCTCCCGACTGCGAGGCGTTCGCGGTGGATGCCTTTCAGCAGGACTGGTCGAGGTGGGGTTACCTGTACCTCTTTCCTCCGGTCCAGCTGTTGCTTCGAGTTCTGGTTCAATTGGAGACTTTCTCAGGGAGGTAGTCCTTGTGGCCCCTTGGTGGCCAGCCCAGCCTTGGTTTCCTGTGCTCCTCTCGCGGTGCCCGAACCCGGGACGTTTCCCGCGGCTCCGCCTCTTTCAGCAGGTCGGTCCGGTCCGGTACAGGGCTGGTTCGCCTTCTCCTCTGCTCTTCGCGTCTGGTCTTTTTGACGCGGGTGTATCACCATTTCTATGGTGATCAGGTGGCTTCATTGATGGTGTCCCACCTGAGAGCTTCGTCTCGGCGGCAGTATGAAGTTTCCTGGCGTTCTTTTCGCCATTTTCTGGCTCTTCGTAGGTTGTCTTTTCTTTCGGATCGGGTTGTTTTGTCCTTTCTTTCTTGGCTTTTTCAGGACCGTCATTTGATGCCTAATACTGTCGCCTCGTATCGTGCGGCGCTGGCGGAGCCGCTCGCGCTTGCTTTTGGGGTGGATGTCACATCCGCCCCTTTCGTAAGCTTTCTCGTGCTATGTTTCACCTCCGGCCTGCTCATGCGCCTCCTGAGCCGTCCTGGTCCTTGGACCGGGTGCTCTCCTATCTTTCCTCCTCTCGTTTTGTGGTGGCCCCTTCGGTTCCTGATTGTTTTTCCAAGGCTTTGTTTTTGTTGGCTTTGGCCTCTGGGGGCCGGGTAGGGGAGCTTCATGCTCTCCTCCGGCGCAGGGGTTTCTGCTCTTTCGGTCCTGGGGGTAGGTTTGTCCGTTTACAGCCTTCTCCTTCTTTTCTGGCGAAGAACGAGACGGCTGCTTTCCGGAGGGGTCCATGGGTCATTGATGCTTGGTTGGTTCGGCCGGGGGTGCATCATGTGTTGTGTCCTGTTGCGGCGCTTCGCCGTTACTTGCGCGCTTCGGCCGGTGTGGCTGGGGATGCGCTTTGGGTTGATCCAGTTTCCCTCGTTCCCTGTTCCAGGGCTCGGGTCTCCCAGGTTGTCCGCAGGGTTATTAAATCTAGCCAGCCTGCGGTCTATCCTCGCGCCCATGACGTTAGGAAGTTTGCGGCTTTGGCTGCTGTGTTTGGTAATATGTCTTGGGCACATATTCGGGCGCGTGGTTTTTGGAAATCGAACAGGGTCCTGGCCGCCCGTTATTTGGTGAACGTCCCTGCTCCTCGGCGTTCTTGTGTTGCTTTGGGTCGCAGGTTGCAGCCAGTTGTCTCGACTTCGCGTTGAGGAGTTTGTGGCCGCCGCCTCCCGGTAAGTCCCCTTTTTCCTTCTCTTTGGGTAATTAGCTCCAGGGAGCCGTAGGGGCTCCCCACAGAAAACCAGCGTTGAATGTAATGAAACGCCATTTTCTGGGTGAGCCCCGGAGGCTCCCTGGCTACCCTCCCTCCCGTCCGGTCGGCGGATTTTTCGCGTTGGTTGAAGCCTAGTTTCCGAACTGAGGCAGCCGGCGCGGTGAGGTCCGGGGCCCCCCCTCCCCCTCCCGGGGAGGGGAGGGCTGCGCGGACAACCGGCGCGGCAGTAAAGTGATTGTTTGATTGTTTTCCTTGTGATTGTAGGGAGTTTTCTACCTTTCTGTTCGGTTTGTTGTAGTTTTCTACCATGTGGGGTTTGTTTTGTTACGCCTACCTTTCTGGGTGCCTAACCCCGGTCGATGGCAGATAAGGAAACCCCCAACTATATGGGGTTTTCCAGGGCCATTGCTCCCTGAAACCTCTCTGAAGGGGCCAGGTTCTGGCGCTGGTCCCTGGTAGGTCTGAACTCCATAGCTAGTGTCCCGGTCTAACATAACATACATTAGCCCGATAAGCTCCAGGGAGCCTCCGGGCTCACCCAGAAAATGGCGTTTCATTACATTCAACGCTGGTTTTTTTATTTAGTGGCGGTACCTGTCCTGGTACTTCATCTATTACTCAGCGCGCGTTGCATCATTCTGCCTGCTGGAGCTGGTTGCCTCGCTCTTGTGGGTTGCGTGTCGCTGTTTTTCGCTTCGTGTCCCGCGTGTCGGCTCGTGGTACTCTCTTCCTCGTTGGGCTCTACCATGGGCCCTGGCTCTAGGTTTTCGTCACCATTTTGTCCTTGTTGTTTGCGGAGTTTGCAGTTGTTCATTGCAGCCGTCTCTTCTTTTCTGGCGAGGTTGGAACGGCTGTTTTCCGGAGGGGTCCCTTGGGTTTGTTGCTGCCTGTTTGGTTGGCTGAGGGTGCTTCTTCTCTCGTCCGGGTGTGGCTCTTGGTCTTTGCCTGTGTGCCGCAGCCTCTGTGGACCTGGATGCTCATTGGGCTGACCTGGGTTCCCTTCATCCCTGTTCCAGGGTTCGGGTCTCCCGGATCGTCCGTAGGGTTGTTTGTTGTTGCCAGTTGTCTTGCTTTCATGTTCGAGCACATGGTTTTTGCCTCCCGGGTTTGTCCCTTTTTTGTCCTTGTCTTTGGGTAGTTAGCTTCGGGGAGCCAATGGGGCTCCCCCCAGAAAACCTGTGTTGACTAAAATGAAACACCATTTTCTGGGTGAGACCTGGAGGCTCCCTGGCGACCCTCCCTCCGGTCAGCGTTTTTTCGCGTGTTTTTGATGTCCAGCCTCAGAACTGAGGTTTTATATAGCCGGCACGGGGGGTCTGGGGCTCTCTCTTGCCCCTCCTGCGAAGGGGGAGCTGCGCAGATGGCAGCATGACGACGTGGTGACATCATGCTTGTTTGCTCATTTTTGTTTGAGGAGTTCTGTCCACTAGTTTGGCTTTCAGTAGCAATTTCTTAACCAGAATAGGGGTTTATTTTGGGATGCTTACCATTCTGGGTGCCTGACCCAGTTGATGGCAGACATAGAATGCTTCCAACCACATGGGGGTTTCTGTCGGCCATTGCTCCTCGTGCCTCTCTGAGGGAGTCCAGGTTCTGGCTCGTGGTCCTTGGTAGGCCTATGAACTCCTTTCACACTGATTGATGCCAAAGTATAATATTAGCAATATCACCCTAAATAGCTCCGGGGAGCCTCTGGGTTTCACCCAGAAAATGGCGTTTCATTACATTCAATGTGGGTTTTTTACCTTGATGTTATCTCATTTTCTTTGCAACCAAAAATTATTAGGGACTTACCTCGATCGACTGTGTTTTGCACCAATTTCAGGTTTGATGCCAGTTCCTTTCTGACTTCCTGCCTAATGTTTATTTTATCCTGGTTGCTGCAGTATTTTGCTTCCTTTACTGCTTCTTCAATTTTTTCCTTCTTGGCTACTTGTGCATAGGTGAGTTGCATATCCTTCTTACACTGTTCTATTCCCTGTGTAACTTCCTCCATCTGTACTGACAAAAGCTGTTTTTCTGTTGGATTTCCTTACCTAACCTATTGTAGTCATTCATGTTTAGATTTGCTTTATCTTCTTCAGAAGCTATTTACAAGATTTTCTGGGGGGAGCCCCGTCGGCTCCCCGGAGCTATCCCAGGCTGATATGCTAATGTCAGACTTTGGCATCAGTCATGTGTATGGAGTTCTTAGGCCTACCGGGGACCACGGCCAGAACCGGGCCCCCTCAGAGAGGCAAGGGGAGCAATGGCCTATAGAAGCCCCCGTGTGATTGGAAGCATTCTATGTCTGCCATCGACCGGGACAGGCACCCAGAAAGGTAAGCGCCCCAAAACAAACCCCTATTCTGGTTAAAATTGCTACCAAAAGTCGAACTAGTGGATAGAACTCCCCAACAGAAAACAAGCAAACTAGTATGACGTCACACGTCACCGCGCCGCTGTCTGCGCAGCTCCCCCCTCCCCGGGAGGGGGAAGGGGGAGCCCCAGACCTCACACGCCGGCTATCCACCCATCAGTTCTTCGGCTGATGCTATAGGCACCGGTTATGTGCTCCGGCTCCAGTGGTTGTTTCAGCACTGTACCTAGAGTGTGGTGTCTGTTTTCTAGGTGGTGCGTGAGCCGGGAGTGATTCTCCAGTACTCGGGCTGCATGCGCCTAGGGTTCCCTTCCCTAGGTGCCCTGTAAGTACTGCCCTTGGGACTTGGGGCCACCTTCCACAAGTTCCTTGGGGTCTGCCCCTGCTAGGCCGTTTACTGCTTGGTTTTCGGCCGCTCTTTGTGTGCTCGGGTGTTCTGTCTCCCTTGGTCGCCTTAGGGTAAGGGGCAGTTTTGCACTGGTGGGGCGCAGGGTACTGTGCAGCTTGTCTTTTCCCAATCATAGCGGCCGGCTCTGTTCCGCTTGGGTATGCTGTCCTCTTGCGGGGTTTTCTTTTTCTTTTTGTTTATCTACCTGGTGGGGGGGTCTGCCTTCGTTCTTGCCCCTTGGGTCCCTTGTGTTCTGAGTATTTCTGGTGGCACCCCCTGCTAGGTCCCCGTGAGTGTACACATCCCGGGGGTTCAGCTCTTAGAAAGTTGTTTGGTAGTTTTGGGTGCCGGTTAGCAGTACCCTGCCTGGGATTACCTGAGCGCGAGTCCTCTTATAGTAAACGCTCGGGACCCTGGGAAACCCCTGGGGGCGCGTGGGTCCGATGGATGTGACCCCAGAGCCCCCCCCTCGCTTCCAGCGAGTTTGAGGGTTGCTCACCCCTTGTCTCTGGGTGACTCTGTTTTGCCTCCGTCTGCTGCCTGTGGGGTCGGTGACACCTTCGACCCGGAGTCCTGCGAGTTTGTTGCTCGTTGTGGCTCGGTTACCCAGTTGTGCTAAGCTGGTGCGGGCAGCAGAGGCGTTGCACTTGAGCCTTGGTGGTGGCAACGCTCTCGTGGTAACTCCCCGGGAACCCCGGGGCTGCCCCGTTTTGGTTCTTGGTTTTTCCCCTGGATTCCCCTTCCTGCCTGCATCCGGTTCCTTACCGTCTGTAGGTTCAGGGCGGGGTTTGTTGGTGTTGAGACTCGGGCAGTCTCGGGGAAATCCCCTTCCGGGGTAGTGACGGGGGCATTTGAGCCTGTTCCTCCAGCCGTGTTGTAAGAGTCTGCCAGTGGGCTCCCTTCCTTCGTGTTTTCACGGCTGCCCCGGTTTTCTGGTACGGCCGGGGCTTTGGGGGGACGGCTCGGCCCCGGGGCCTGTCGTGTGGGTTCCCGGGGCTGGGGAGGGGCTGACTTGGGGGGCCTTGGCCCCGTTGGTCCCCGTGGGGGTTTTTATCCCCTCTAGGCGGGGCTTGTGGTTACGCAGAGTAGGGTTTTCCTCCCCACTCGCCGTACGTGCTGTTTGGGCGTCAGCCCCTCCCCGGGCTCGGTTCCTTGGCCTTTGAGTCGGTTGGTTCCGTCCTGTGGGTGGATGTTTCCCCCCACCCCTTGTTGGGACGGTGTTTTCGTCATGTTTCCCCGTTTTGGGGGTTCTACGTGACTACTGGTCTCGGGTGCGCCTGCGCCTTTGTGTGCCTTCGGGACTGGGTTTGGCTTCCGTGTTCTCGAGGGTACGGGAAGGTTTTTTGCTACTTCCCGCGTTATTGGAACGTCTGTCGGCTCCTCGTTCTTGTCGCCGTTTTGGGCTCTTTGTTGTCCGGTTGGGCTCCTTGTAGCCCTGTTGGGCTCATTTTGGGCCGGTTTGGGCTCCTTATGGGCCTGTTGGGCTACTTGTAGCCCTGTTGGGCTACTTGTAGCCCTGTTGGGCTCCTTGTTGCCTTGTTGGCTTGCTTGTGGCCCGGCTGTGTGCCTTTTTTGGGCTCTGTCTTCTGGCCGGTTTATGATTCCTGCTCTCTTTTGGCTCCTTTTCTAGTGCGGTAGTCCTGGTTGCCGCCTTCCCGCAGGGCCGGTTGCGCGTTTTCGGCCAGCGTGTCGTGCGCCGCGGAGTTTGTTTTGGTCTGGGCGGTGTGTGGTGCTGGTGTTAGACGCCTTTTTGCTCCAGTGCTTCGCCTCTCGCTCTTCTCCCTTGCCGCGGTATGTGCCCCTTCGCTCCGGGGGTGTCCTGGGTTCCAGTTGTGGGGAGGCCGCCGAGGTTTTCCCTGTGTCATGGGTGGGGGCCGCCTTCTTCGCCTCTCACCTGCTCTCCTGCAGGTCTGGCTTTTCGTCTTCACCTGGCGGTACTCCCAGGTTCTTCTGGGCTCGGTTGAGTCGTGTCACTTCGTGCCACCGTTCGCCAGGTGAGTTTTCTGCGGTCTGGCATCTTTTGGCAGGGCGCTGGATGCGGTGTTATATACCTGTCTTTATTTGGGTATCTTTTGTACGACTGAGACCGTTCGCACACCAGTGTCTGTCCCCCTTTTTCACCCCTTCCTGTCCCACTCTTGTGCATGTCCAACCCATGCTATGGTCATTATGGGGTTCCACCTTTGTTAGTGTTATGAGGTGGGGGTTGTGGTGTTGGTTCTGTACTCGCCTGGTAGGGCTCCTGGCTGTGCTTGCAAGGTTTTTGCGCTCTGGTGTTTGGGTCCCGCCTATGTAGTAGTACTTGCGGGATAGTACCAGTGGAGTGCAGTGGTGCTATAGGCACCATCGGGGAACACTGTATATCCATCTGAGGTCTGCAGTTGTTACACGACCTACTGGCGAGCATACGCCTTCTTGCTGGTACGTTACCTTGGGGTTTTCCTTGAGGTGCTTCCGGGGCTTAGCGTCCCCGCGGCCCGGTCGTTGACCAGGCCTCCTGGACTGATCATCCTGGCTTTTGGACGTGGCTGCTCGCTGCCTGACGTACGAGTCTCAGCCTGGTTTGATCAGGTATCCTTTGGAGGTGCTTCTCCAGTTCTCTTGTACCACCCCGTCCTCGCAAGTTTAATAAGTCATTATTGACTTATTAGTTACGTGCATGGGTGACGAGCATCATAGTTTCCCTTTCAAAACTTCATGGAAAACACCGACCTTACTTAACCTACTTAGCATGTTAACATAAGCATCTTATGGTTTCGTAATTACAGTTGTTATTTAACCTATTACAGTACAACCTCGATTCAACGTACCCCGATTCAACGAATCTCCGGCTAGTTCGCACACTTTTCAGGCCGGATTTACTCACCCGGTTCGACGAACAATGGTTCGCCGAAGCGGGGGGATGTTCGGATTTGCTTACGACGTCGAGACAGAGTTCACAGACTGGTGGAAAAGTTTCACATTCTATCACAGATTACAATTATTAATTCCTTCATATGACAAGTTCGATCACACAAGTGGACCACACAAGTGGACCACACATGTGGTCCACAAATGGTCCACAAGCTTACGATGTTGGGACAGAGCTCACAGTGGTAGAACACTTTACCATCCCATCACAGATTACATTTAATAATTCCTTCATATGACAAGTTAGATCACACAAATGGATCACACAAATGGACCACACAAGTGGACCACACAAGTGGACCACAAGTGGTCCACAAGCTTACGATGTTGGACAGAGTTCACAGTGGTGGAAAACTGTCTCATTCTATCACAGATTACAATTAATAATTCCTTCATAAGACAAGTTGGATCACACAAGTGGACCACACAACAAGTGAATCATATGAACCAAACACCAGCCAGATGGTCCACAAGAAGTGACGCATATTAACCAAACACCAGCCAGAGTGGTCCACAGAAGTGAAGACGACTGAGTTTCAATGATTGTCTTCACCGATTTTTGGCACACGTATCTTTGTAAATTAATTTAAAGGCTGAGCATGAATAGCTAGCTAATATGTTGAAATCTTCTTATACATTTTCTGTGATGAAACAAGACGAGTGAGGGTGGACAGATAAGGGAATACTGTACAGTAAACTTCCCTTTACAGTGAGGTTTCACTCACTTTCGTCTGTGTTTGTCATAGTTCAGTGACCCATGGCTTTGAACGTTTCACATTAATAATCATTTCTAAAACTGGTGTTTTTAATAACTTTATTATCCTAATAAACCAAACTAAATAGACCAAATATACTGTAATAAGGTAGATATCTCCTATTTGAGAAATTGTTTACATTATTGGCAGCACAACTCCAGCACGAGTAGACGGGTCTAATCCCTGTCCATACCCATGCTTGTTGGGTTGTTTTCGATTTCGTCGCCACAGTCCGCGATCTACGGCTTCGAAATAGTAAATTAATAAATTAGTTCCAAAGTAAATATTTTTTATAGCTCTTATTACCGAAATAATGTTGCTAAACCTTAATATAACATACATTAGCCCGATAAGCTCCAGGGAGCCTCCAGGGCTCACCCAGAAAATGGCGTTTTATTACATTCAACGCTGTTTTTTTTTTTAAATGATTTATTAATCTGAAACTTCAAAGTCATGGTCACTGAACTATGACGACACAGACGAAGTGATGAAACCAAGTGAGGTTTACAGTACAGTATTCCCTTATCTGTCCACCTACACTCACCTTGTTTCATCACAGAAAATGTATGTAAGGAGATTTTACCACATTAGCTAGTTAATCACGCTTCAGCCTTTAAATTAATTTACAAAGATACGTGTGCCACAAATCAGGGAACGAAAGTCATGGAAATTCCGTCGTTCACTTGTTTGGATCACTCTGGCTGGTGTTTGGTTAATATGGTTCACTTGTGTGGCCCATTCTGGCTGGTGGTTGGTTCATATGGTTCACTTGTTGTGTGGTCCACTATGTGGTCCACTTGTGTGATCCATTGTCTTATGAAGGAATTATTAATTGTAATATGTAATTACCTAAGTGTAATTACCTAAGTGTAGTTACAGGATGAGAGCTACGCTCGTGGTGTCCCGTCTTCCCAGCACTCTTTGTCATATAACGCTTTGAAACTACTGACGGTCTTGGCCTCCACCACCTTCTCCCCCAACTTGTTCCAACCGTCTACCACTCTGTTTGCGAAAGTGAATTTCTTATATTCTTCGGCATCTGTGTTAGCCATTTATATCTATGACCTCTTGTTCTTGAAGTTCCAGGTCCCACGAAATCTTTCCTGTCGATTTTATCAATTTCTGTACTATTTTGTATGTAGTGATCATATCACCTCTTTTTCTTCTGTCTTCTATTTTGGCATATTTAATGCTCCTAACCTTTCCTCGTAGCTCTTACCCTTCAGTTCTGGGGAGCCACTTAGTAGCATATCTTGCACCTTTTCTAGTTTGTTGATGTGCTTCTTAAGATATGGGCACCAAACAACAGCTGCATATTCTAGCTTTGGCCTAACAAAAGTCATGAACAATTTCTTTAGTATATCCCCCATCCATGTATTTAAAAGCAATTCTGAAGTTAGAAAGCATAGCATAGGCTCCTTGCACAATATTCTTTATGTGGTCTTCAGGTGATAGTTTCTATCTAGAACCACCCCTAGATCTCTTCTTTATCAGAGTTCTTTAAAGATTTCTCACATAATTATATAGGTTGTGTGGGGTCTATGTTCTCCTATTCCACATTCCATAACATGACATTTTAGCATTAATTCCATTTGCCACGTGGTGCTCCATATACTACTTATTTTATCCAGGTCTTCTTGAAGGGCATGACAATCATCTAAATTTCTACCTTCCTATTATCTTAGCATCATCAGCAAACATGTTCATATAATTCTGTATACCAACTGGTAGATCATTTATGTAGACAATAAATCACTGGTGCAAGAACTGAACCCTGTGTACTCCACTTGTGACATTTCTCCAGTCCGATACAATTGCCTCTGATCACAGCCCTCATTTTCTATCAGTCAGAAAGTTTTTCATCCATGTTAGAAGCGTACCTGTCACTCCTAATATTTTCCAGTTTCCAGAACAACTCTTATGTGGAACTCTGTCGAAAGCCTTGTGATAGAATGAGAAAGTTTTCCACCACTCTGTGAACTCTGTCCCAACATCGTAAGCTTGTGGACCACTAGTGCGGTTCAATTGTGTGGTCCACTTATGCGGTCCACTTGTGTGATTGAACTTGTCATATGAGGAAATTATTAATTGTAATCTGTAATAGAATGGGAAAGTTTTCCACCAGTCTGTGAACTCTGTCTCGACATTCGTAAGCAAATCCGAACATCCCCCACTCTGGCGAACCTTGTTCGTCGAACTGGGTGAGTAAACCCAGCCTGAAAAGTGTGCAAACTAGCCGGAAATTTGTTGAATCAGGGCAAGTTTAATCGAGGTCATACTGTATTAGAAAGTTTTTAGGCTTTCCATTTAAATTTATCATGTTTTCTTAAGGTAGCCCTCCTCAGTCCAGTGGCTTACTAAAGCTATCTTGCGGAGATTTCTCCGCATCAGTCACATCAGTCATGGAAGTTCTATTTGGCCTACCAAGGACCAGAGCCAGAATCTGGCCAACCCCTCCTCACAGGGGCACAGGGAGGTAAGGTAATTATCAGGAGAAAGCACTTAGTCATTACAACTATACAGCACTTGGAAGGACTATGAGGATAAGAATTTAGGAAAGACAGGTGGAAAGAATGGGCCATACCTCTTGGATGGTCAGGAATTGAACGCCAACCTGCAAG